>VDFB02111176.1:69769-88164 GCA_007258455.2 Sequoia sempervirens
CCGGCAGTGGTGGACCTGTCGGCCCAGCGGCGGACCTGTCCGCCCCTCAGTGGCAGACCCGCCAGCCCGACGGTAGACCTGTCCACCTCCGGTGGTGGACCTGTCCGCCTGCGGTGGCAGACCTGTCCACGTGGCGGCCGCGCTATGTCCTCCTCCTGGCGCAAAAATACACAAAAGTTTCAAAATCCACCTTCGACCCATTTTCTAATTTCCCTCCGCCATCAAAACCCATGTGTTGAAATTTTTAAAATTTATCGAAAAACCATATTTTTGAGGGTTTTAATTTTTACACCAAAACTTCCGGAGGCCATAACTTTTGACTCGGGTGTCCATTTGAGCTAAAATTTGACGGGTGGTTACGTTATGAGATAACGAGTGGATTTCCAACTGGTTTCTTTGAAAGCTGTTGGAACCCGTTTTGACCCATTTTTGGGGCCTCAAACTTTCATCTAGGCCCTCAAAATCCCAATTTAGTGTTTTTTTCCAACATTTTGAAAAATTGTTTTCACTCATAACTCAAAATGCATATCTCGAATCTGGGATGTTAGTTGGAAATTCATCCTATCTCACCAATGGGTATTTCTTGGAAAAAATTGGGACTCTCAAACATACGACCATGAAGTTTCCTAAAATGGAAAAATTTGACAATTTTTGAAAATTGCCAAATTTGGAAAAATCTGATTGTCAACACTTTACGCCCTTTAAACCCCGAAACTTGGTGTAGAATTCATCCCATCACATCCTTCAATCATTCTAGTCTTCAATCCAATCCTCATCTGAGCTTTAATCCTATCCCAATCTGAGCTTAACCAAACCCCTAATCTGAGCTTTCGTCCCTCTACAGTCCAGATCTTTGGGTATCGAACAAATTCTTAAGATCCCTCCCTCCATCTTCTTCAACTCTCATCTCAAACATTCATCACACCTCCTTCTATCATTTCAAACTCTCATTCCATAATCTTAATCAATTGTTTACTCATTCTGAGTCATCTTCCACCTGTTCCTACCCTTCACCTTCTCGTTCCACGAATCAGTCATCAATCCATCTGGCCACCTTTTCCTCATCATCCATCCCGACAATCCTTTTCCCCCCCATCCTCTACCCTCATCCCATCTCATAATCCCTTGTCATTGGTATCTGGCTATAGGCTTTTCCCCACACAACCCAATTCCATCTATCTCATCATCATCACTTCTACTTCTTTTACGCATCTTTTCAATCTCTTATCACTTCATCATTCATCTATATGGCATCTCATCTGTCCGCTTCATCTTTGATGATCTGGATAACTATCCCATCCCTGAGCTTTATATAGTCACTATCCTCCAATCCAATCCATCTGGTCTATCTTGTCCCATCGTGTCGGTCCACTCATTTTATCCCCTTATCTGGGGTTATCTCATCATCTTTCATCCATCACTTGTCTTTGGCCTTCTGTCGAACTACGTTTCCCCTGCGCTTTCACGTAGGCAAGGTCGATCACTTGATCCACCCCCGGGGTTCCATCATCGATCTTCATTGTCCACTTTGTCCCTTTATCGCCTACCATCAATCTTTCTACTTTGTCCATCTGATCCTTTATCATCTATCATCAATCTTCATATCTTATTCCTATTTGTCTATCCCGTCTTTATCATCCATCGAGGTCTCCTATCTTGTGTCATGTCTCTTGTGTTGCGTCATCAAGCTATGCCCTTATCTAGCTAGATCTTAACAAATGAGATCCACTTGTATCATCAAATCCAATCAGTTCTGAATATCTTGCGTCATATCAATCTTTTAATTTAGTATCCATCATTTGTCTCAACAGGATGCATCCTTCCTAATAGACCTCATCAATCCCATCCACCCCCTTGATTGATCCTATGGCAAAGGACGTTTGAAATTGATTGCGATCTTTTGATTCTCTTGGCTTTTGTTTATCATTTGAGCTCCCTATCATCACTTGTCATGGTCGCCTTGATCCATCATATCATGGTGTGCTTTGACTAGTCAACATAGGGGTGTATCTTGATCTTTTCTGTCTTCTCGGTTGTCCGACGAAGTACCCACCAAGATCCCTGAGGTCTTGTATTACACTGGGGCATCCTTGTGTGCTTGTGGTTATCCCAATACCTAGCCTGACCAAGGTCATCGTGACTTTGGGGTGTTGGGATAGCCTTCTTGTTTGTTATGTTTGTTTTATGCATTAGACACTAATCCGCCTTGGTTCTTCATACCTTGGTGTCTTGTGTCTTACGCTATAGCAAAATTAGTGCTCCGACGATGGAAATTTGTATTTAGATTTCATTTCATCTTCATCCTCCATCACACTCCCCTCCCAATCTTCCATCACATTGCATCATCTTCTTCAACTCCCCTTGCATCACCTCATCCATTTCGAGAGCCCACTCGTGTTCTCTTGAACCCGCATGTCCTCTCGAGGGGGAATCTTTCATCCCTAACTAACATCTTTGCCCCCATCATCTTCCTTCCTAGTCATTTCTTTGAATGACTGGGGCATCTTTTCCAATCTAACCATCTTCTTCTAGGTTAAATGTTTTAATATTCTTTGAAATGATGCTACTTCGTAACACCATCTCAAAGAGGGGCAAAATGTAGATGTCTAAATTTGGACACTTAATTTATCCAAATTCATCCCCTTTTGTCTTATTTTCGTTAATTAAATAATACTACTGTTATTTAATTAATACTTGTAATTCTACCAAATTTCTAAGGTATTTAATCAATAATACCTTATCTCTTTAATCATCCTTCCATCAATTGAATTAAATAAATATTTTATTTATTTAATCCCCTTTATGTCACATCCTCCATCATTTTTATCTTATCCTAATTCATCTTCTTATCTCATCATTAGGATGTGTACATGCCTAATCCTTGATTAGGATGTGTCACATCCTCCAACTTTTGCAAGTTGGCCTCTAATCTCTCTTAGCCACCTAACCATCCTCTAATCCCCCACTAACTAGCCTGATCAACCTCTCAAGAAATTTTTAATTCCTTTTATCCTTCCAAGGAATATTAAATTTCTTTTCTTTTCCCCATGTCCTTTATGACATGTTTCCTTAGTCAACCCTATTAAAGGATTTCTCCTTTTGGGCAAGGCACTCCACTTCCCCATGTGAATTTTTAATTCACCTTTTAATCCCCCAAGGCACCCAAAAGGAATTTTTAATTCCTTCACTTCTCCCCACATGTCCTTCACTTATTCTTTATCCTTTCCCATCTCCCCATGAGAATATTTGAGGAATTTTTAATTCCTCACATGTCCTCTCACTCCACATGGGGACAAGGACCTCCTTTATGAGGAGATCTTGTCCAATCCCAAGGTACTTTGTACCCCCCTCCATGTAATGTACTTCTCCTTCCACCTCATGTCCACTTCACCTTTTAGGGCTAAATCACATGCCACATGTCAAGATGTGAGGGCTTGTGAGTTCTCAACTCACCTTAGCCCTACATCTAGATATTTGGTGGCTCAATCTTGACCATCCATTTCTTCTAGGAATTCTAAAAAATCCTATAAATACCCCCTCTTTTCTCTCATTTGGGGGAGATCATTTTTGCTAGCCAAACTCTTGCAATTTTGTTTCTCAACTTATACTTAGCCATTTTCTTGTTTTCATCCACTTGCACTCATCCTCACAACTCCATTTTGTTTGCATCCACTTGCCATCCAAGGAGCATACACATCCAAGATCAAAGGGCCAACCAAAGGATCGACTCAACGCAAGGTATAAGGTTTTATTTCGTTGCTTTGTCTTGCATTGTTTCCAACTTAGGCTAATCTTGAGGTGTAGGTTGTTTTAGTTGTTTATTTGCACTTTTTTACTTGTTGCTGGCTTTCTAACGCTCATATTCGACCTATCACAGCTACAACACCTCATACTCCACCTATTCCTACCTCTCCTCCACCTCCTCTTCCCACTTCACCTCCACCTTCCATAGTTATACATGTACTTTGTAACACCCTGCAAGAGAACCCTAGAGGACAACACATCCAACAATAATAATGACAAAAAAAATTTAAACTGTAACAACAATAAATGTAAAAACATATCTAAACATAACATGCGAGTTAAGCTATGTCCTCTAAGGTTCAAATATTGCACTACTTAGCAAGATATAAACATACATCATAAATTACTAACAACAAGAGTTCATTTTAACCCATAGCCTAATGAATAAACACATACATCTCCATATAATAACATCAGATACATCATCATTAAGATCATATAATAAGAACCAATGAGTACATATACATTCTCCAATACATAGGAGTACATCATTACATTGTTACAAGCTTACATCACTGCTTCCCTCAATACAACAAGAACATTACATTAAGTTTACATTACATGATACAAGTATAATAAATAACATAAGCACTATCTCATGAACTAGTACAAGATCCAAAATTTGCTACAAAAGGTACATCTTCCATGCTCACGAGCAATAGCTAGAAAACCCAATGGAGTAAAAATCACAAACTACCCGACCATGTGGAACTCTAAGGTCCACCCTCATTCTAGGAGATAACAATAAGGTCCCACCACAAAATAGTCAAGAAGATAGAAGGCCAACACAAGGGTACCAAGCATGGCTCCAAGCATGACTCAGTACAACATGAACATCACATAACAAAGACACGACTTCTAGAGGCACACAAACAACAAAGGGGAACAAAAGAAAAGGGAATGCTAGGGTTGCAATGGGGAAGAGTGTCATTGCATGGTCTTGGCATGGGTTATCCTGATAGTCTTTCACTAGATGTTGACCCTCATCTATGGTTATCCTGGCAATATCTCACTAGACGTTGGCCCCACAGGGTGACACATGAGGAACCAACTTTCCTTTCATGAAGAAAAGGAAATTGATCTTTCCAACCAAGCCTTCTCAACCCATCCTTAGCCCAAACAAGCACTATTGGCATGGTTGAGGCATCCAATTATCTTAATTAGAGTGAAATTATATGAAACCCCCTAGTTTATTAATTAGGTTATCATTGAGTTAAGAAACTCCCAAATGGGTTATCCTAGATGCCACTTTGTGCATCATCCCCCATTGAGAGCCACTCCCCCTACTAGCAACTATAAGACCCAACACATCAAACAGGGTAAATCCATCTTGCACAAATCACAAAACCACAGGAACACACACATAGAGCGAGGCATGAACCATCCCACATGCAATCCCAACCATAATAGAGAATAAGCAATGCATGGCTAAAGACCCTCATGTACACATCTCAATTATATTATCAACCATTTTCAAGAGAACAATCATAAAATCCTCATACAAGATTCTTCAAAATGAAACAATCATAAAATCCATATATATGATACTTTTTCACAAGCCTCTAGAAGACTACCAATAACCACTTTACACAAATGACTTCTACTTTTGAACAATAATCCAAAATCACCTTTATTCGACTAATCAACACATTATTAAAACAAGAACACATTAACCCATACAACCATAGAATCAACACATATTAACAAATTATCCATTAGCTGAGTATGAAACAAGTCTGCATTTAAAAGAGATAATCTAATTTATTCATATAAATAATCTTTCAATTACCCAAATATAATTAATCAATTTCTTTTCTTTTCTATTCAATTTTTTCTAATCATTTCACTAACATCGTCAATTAACCGCCAGGTAGAATTATTCTTTCATTTTAATCATACTATATATACATATACAAAGATATTCTTTTACCATAACCACAATGTATATATATAATTAAATTTATATTATTCAGAGAATACAATTTCTAATACAATATTTCAAGCTATAACATGACAAGCACAAATATACTTCCTAATATTTTGACTATAATTTACAGATTCAGTTAATAACACTAATGAGATTACAAGAATCCATGGAATTAATACAAGGAATGGATTTAGTTACCTCCTAAAGGCAGACTATTCCTAGAAACTAATGATAAATTTCAAGGAAGGCAAGACTCAATAAATTTAAAATGAAGGGAACTCTATCGAATCCCTCCAATTATCTTTCCAATCAAGCAAGCTAATATAGTTCAAATTTTTTGATTTGGGGAAATGATTGTCTATGTCTTCTAGCCACATGGAAACAAATGGACTATTACAATTTCTAACTAGGAAAACTTCTGAAAAGGATCAGCTACAAGTAAATGGGCAGATTCATTTACCAAGAAACAGGAGACCACTACACAATGAATTTCAACTATAGACTACATATGTATATAAAAAACTTAAACATGTTTTATTGGATCGACCTATATATATTTACAAATCATTAAACTAGAAGCATGCACATATTTCTTAAGAGACACGCATAGACAAGGAATATACATTCAGAGGAATGAGCTTATAGAATTTAGTGATTGACTTAACTGAGATAGCAATACACACCTTATGACCAACCGGATACTCACAGGTGTCAAATCATTTAGTGCCTAAACTCTAGAATTTATTTCATCACTAAGAAAGAATTAGGCCCTCACTTCAAGCTGCTCCCTTAATTTAATTTTAGTCACAATGAAATTGAATACAAAGCTTATTTAAAATTTCACTTTCTAAGGATTTTTATTCTTATTTGTGACCCTTGAAAATTTTCTATAAGGTTATTAGACATGTGTAGAGCATGCATCCCTATGCAATCCTTTAAAAGCATACACAAGGTCACCCAACTATTGTATCTTCATATCATCCCAAATGGAGTTGTACAACACAAAATGTGGAAAATTTTATGTGATAGAGTGTCAACAGAGAGTGAACAAAAGAAGAAACAAACATGCCTTTGTTGTCATGGATATTGTGTCAAGCACCATCCACACAAGAGACTTGTATCGGCCCCCTAATCAATGATATTTTATACAGCCTACAACACATTTCTTTTACTAGTAAATTAAAATGTGTTGGAAAGACAAAGAATCATTCCCCAAAATGGGTCAACGAAAAGTGATAAGGATGCAAAAATAGAATGGTAACTTAACCGAGCCAGGAGAGAAATGCTTCAATGAAGAATAAGAACAGTTGCAAACATCTCAAGGGTAGAGTGATATCAGGATGGCGCGCAAATTGAAAAGGCTTAAGAAACTTTCAAGAAAAAGTAAATGGCTGAGTAGATTTCGCATGGAAGCTCTCAAAAACATTGAATTAATGAAGCACTCTAAAACTGTGCTAACATTGTAAGCTTTGTTGTGTTCAAGGTGAACGCAGTCACGCAGATATAGTGGGAGAGGGTTGTGCACCACACAAATCAATAATACTTATTGCATTACATATATGTTTTATCATTACGAGTGTGTAATTGACTTCCATGCTCGCACTGGCAAGTTTGGGGGGCCCTAAACCTCATTGCTAAGATGCCCGCAAGTCTGAGGTGCCTAGGGGTTATATATAAATATAGGCTGAGTATTTCCAGCTATGATGCTTTATGGCTGCAACTTATGTTCTTCTCTAAACAAGATAAGGATGTGATCATGGACGACGAATAGGGTCAAAATATGTGTTGACCCCTGCAACTCTTTTTGGCATAGCGTTTGTTATGAAACTTTACTACTACTATTGGAAAGATAACTAACCTATAATGCTCGCATAATATTGACAATTCGTGTGTCTCATCTCGAACTAAGTTATAACCATATGATTGCATTATAATTATTGTAATAAGAGGAGACAAGAAGCTTGACCTATGTAGATATAACTGGTCTTATGCTATCGCCTAACCATGATATTACCAATGCAAATGACTATTTGATTATAAAGTCGTAATCATATGTTAACTTCATTGAGCATGGATTTAACTATATAATTTTATATTTATTGTAGGATGGCCTCTTTCTACTGGAAGCTAAAGAGAAAGAAGTCTATTAGGCATCTTACAACAAACAATTCTTCTGTTTTTCTGCTCATCGTGTAATCCATAATTCTTTTACCAATTTTCTCATTCATGGAAATCAATAACTGAAATTAAATTGGAATACATGTACTATGATAGTGATATGGTTCAGACATGGAAATCACTGAGTCTAACCCTCAAATTTTTGCTTCCAACTCTCACAAGATGGCTCTAGTTTAGGTCATTGCTAATTTCTCCCCAAAGATTTTGTAGACTATTAGCTTTAATAGCATCCAAACTCATTGATAGAATGCCTCAAGGAGATTTCAAACTCTGGAACGCGACCATTGCAAGATATGCACAACTAGATTCTTGAACTTTTAAAAAGAAAACAGCTAAGACTGTCAAATATCCCCAAATGAATTTGTTGGAATTTGCTAAAAGGTCTTAAAAAAAATTCCTCACCAGAACATAATCCAAAAAATCTCTTAAAATATCCCATAACATCTTTTCTGAAGAAAAAGCTTGAGATTCCATGCCAAAATCTTCTTTTCTTTTAGAAAATAACTAAGTTTAATAACTATTTTTGGTTAAATGTTGCTACATGCAAACCTTTCCATTTATTTGCATTTTATAATTAAATTTATAACCAAAATAATTTTCAATTTACTCACCAATTTATTATCATTTATAGAATTATGATTTATTTATTATAGTTTTATCTGTATATTTCATTTTATTCTATTATTAACTATTATTGTATTCATTTACATTTTTTTTATTTTTTTTTTCAAATGTATGTCCTTTTTGCTTAGTAACTTACTTTAATGCACAAGCCAACAAATGCATTTAATCCGACAAAATAAACTAGATGCCCAAATAGTTACTTGAGACATAATATGAATCCACAAGCATCTGACATAAACATCATGAAAGGGTGAATCATGCAGAGGCACTCCACTTCCCCATGTGAATTTTTAATTCACCTTTTAATCCCCCAAGGCACCCAAAAGGAATTTTTAATTCCTTCACTTCTCCCCACATGTCCTTCACTTATTCTTTATCCTTTCCCATCTCCCCATGAGAATATTTGAGGAATTTTTAATTCCTCACATGTCCTCTCACCCACATGGGGACAAGGACCTCCTTTTATGAGGAGATCTTGTCCAATCCCAAGGTACTTTGTACCCCCCTCCATGTAATGTACTTCTCCTTCCACCTCATGTCCACTTCACCTTTTAGGGCTAAATCACATGCCACATGTCAAGATGTGAGGGCTTGTGAGTTCTCAACTCACCTTAGCCCTACATCTTGATATTTGGTGGCTCAATCTTGACCATCCATTTCTTCTAGGAATTCTAAAAAATCCTATAAATACCCCCTCTTTTCTCTCATTTGGGGGAGATCATTTTTGCTAGCTAAACTCTTACAATTTTGTTTCTCAACTTATACTTAGCCATTTTCTTGTTTTCATCCACTTGCACTCATCCTCACAACTCCATTTTTCTTGCATCCACTTTCCATCCAAGGAGCATACACATCCAAGATCGAAGGGCCAACCAAAGGATCGACTCAACGCAAGGTATAAGGTTCTATTTCGTTGCTTTGTCTTGCATTGTTTCCAACTTAGGCTAATCTTGAGGTGTAGGTTGTTTTAGTTGTTTATTTGCACTCTTTTACTTGTTGTTGGCTTTCTAACGCTCATATTCGACCTATCACAGCTACAACACCTCATACTCCACCTATTCCTACCTCTCCTCCACCTCCTCTTCCCACTTCACCTCCACCTTCCATAGTTATACATGTACTTTGTAACACCCCGCAAGAGAACCCTAGAGGACAACACATCCAACAACAATAATGACAAAAAAATTTAAACTGTAACAACAATAAATGTAAAAACATATCTAAACATAACATGTGAGTTAAGCTATGTCCTCTAAGGTTCAAATATTGCACTACTTAACAAGATATAAACATACATCATAAATTACTAACAACAAGAGTTCATTTTAACCCATAGCCTAATGAATAAACACATACATCTCCATATAATAACATCAGATACATCATCATTAAGATCATATAATAAGAATCAATGAGTACATATACATTCTCCAATACATAGGAGTACATCATTACATTGTTACAAGCTTACATCACTACTTCCCTCAATACAACAAGAAGATTACATTAAGTTTACATTACATGATACAAGTATAATAAATAACATAAGCACTATCTCACGAACTAGTACAAGATCCAAAATTTGCTACAAAAGGTACATCTTCCATGCTCACGAGCAATAGCTAGAAAACCCAATGGAGTAAAAATCACAAACTACCCGACCATGTGGAACTCTAAGGTCCAACCTCATTCTAAGAGATAACAATAAGGTCCCACCACAAAATAGTCAAGAAGATAGAAGGCCAACACAAGGGTACCAAGCATGGCTCCAAGCATGACTTAGTACAACATGAACATCACATAACAGAGACACCACTTCTAGAGGCACACAAACAACAAAGGGGAACAAAAGAAAAGGGAATGCTAGGGTTGCAATAGGGAAGAGTGTCATTGCATGGTCCTGGCATGGGTTATTCCTGATAGTCTTTCACTAGACGTTGACCCTCATCTATCCCATAGGGTGACACATGAGGAACCAACTTTCCTTTCATGAAGAAAAGGAAATTTATCTTTCCAACCAAGCCTTCTCAACCCATCCTTAGCCCAAATAAGCACTATTGGCATGGTTGAGGCATCCAATTGTCTTAATTAGAGTGAAATTATATGCAACCCCCTAGTTTATTAATTAGGTTATCATTGAGTTAAGAAACTCCCAAATGGGTTATCCTAGATGCCACTTTGTGCATCATCCCCCATTGAGAGCCACTCCCCCTACTAGCAACTATAAGACCCAACACATCAAACAGGGTAAATCCATCTTGCACAAATCACAAAACCACAGGAACACACACATAGAGCGAGGCATGAACCATCCCACACGCAATCCCAACCATAATAGAGAATAAGAAATGCATGGCTAAAGACCCTCATGTACACATCTCAATTATATTATCAACCATTTTCAAGAGAACAATCATAAAATCCTCATACAAGATTCTTCAAAATGAAACAATCATAAAATCCACATATATGATACTTTTTCACAAGCCTCTAGAAGACTACTAATAACCACTTTACACAAATGACTTCTACTTTTGAACAATAATCCAAAATCACCTTTATTCCACTAATCAACACATTATTAAAACAAGAACACATTAACCCATACAACCACATAATCAACACATATTAACAAATTATCCATTAGCTGAGTATGAAACAAGTCTGCATTTAAAAGAGATAATCTAATTTATTCATATAAATAATCTTTCAATTACCCAAATATAATTAATCAATTTATTTTCTTTTCTATTCATTTTTTTCTAATCATTTCACTAACATCGTCAATTAACCGCCAGGTAGAATTATTATTTTATTTTAATCATACTATATATACATATACAAAGATATTCTTTTACCATAACCACAATGGGGTAAACCCACAATAGTGGGTTACAATTTTTCGAATGAAGAAAAATTAGAAATGCTCATCAAAAAATTTAAAATGGTTTACCCCGTCTAATGAAGGGGGTTTGAATGAACCACCCCCCTTCTAATGAACCCCCCCTTCTAATGAACCCCCCTCCCTTCTAATGAACCCCCTTTTGCAAAATATAAGGGGGGTTCGAATGAACCCCCTTCATTAGAAGGGGGGTTCTAATGAACCCCCTTTTTTCACCTTCCCCTCCACCATTTCAAAATTTATTCATTTTTTGTACTATCAAAGCTTGGGAAGGAGGTGCAAATGGAGTCAACTTGATAAGCCAAGTTGGATGATTGTAGTGATTGAAACGTGCTTTCCAATGACTATAAATTTAATATATATATTTTATTTTTTATTTTTTATTTTTTAGTTTTACTGTACATAGGTTTTTCACCGAACATCAAGTTCGATGAAAAATCATTATGGAAAAATAGTAAATTTGAAGGAAAAAAAATGAAAAATATATATCCACTAGGTATTGATGTCCTCATTCTAACAAAAAAATAAAAATTGAATTTCAATACATACCAAAAAAGTTATGCGAGCCGAAGTGCACCTATGTCTAAATTATAAATGTTTTGACTTCAAAACCTAATTAAAAGAAAAATATTCAACAAAATGCTATGAAACAAAATGAAAGAACTAGATACTTGTGTTACCAACCTAAATTCAAAAGAATTAGAATTTTATCCTTTGTAGAAAAAAAGTTGTGCCGAAGTACACACCACTTTTAAAAAAATGTTGTTTACTATTAAAAACTAGTTATCAAAGGAGATGCAAAAAATTATAATTTAATTTCAATTTAAAAAAAAAAAATACATTTAAAATCTACAGAAAAAATTTCACAAATCACTAGTTTACATCATTTTCAAATTCCTAATAGTTTACCTACTATAAGTGTCAGAAAGTGAAGTTTTCACTGAAAATGTTGATTTCAATGTCAAGTTTGGCCAAAAAGTGTAACCCATTATTGTGGGATGACCCAATGTATATATATAATTAAATTTATATTATTCAGAGAATACAATTTCTAATACAATATTTCAAGCTATAACATGACAAGCACAAATATACTTCCTAATATTTTGACTATAATTTACAGATTCGGTTAATAACACTAATGAGATTACAAGACTCCATCGAATTAATACAAGGAATGGATTTAGTTACCTCCTAAAGGCAAACTATTCTTAGAAACTAATGATAAATTTCAAGGAAGGCAAGACTCAATAAATTTAAAATGAAGGGAACTCTATCGAATTCCTCCAATTATCTTTCCAATCAAGCAAGCTAATATAGTTCAAATTTTCTGATTTGGGGAAATGATTGTCTACATCTTGTAGCCACATGGAAACAAATGGACTATTACAATTTCTAACTAGGAAAACTTCTAAAAAGGATCAGCTACAAGTAAATGGGCAGATTCATTTACCAAGAAACAGGAGACCATTACACGATGAATTTCAACTATAGACTACATATGTATATAAAAAACCTAAACATGTTTTATTGGATCGACCTATATATATTTACAAATCATTAAACTAGAAGCATGCCACATATTTCTCAAGAGACACGCATAGACAAGGAATATACATTCAGAGGAATGAGCTTATAGAATTTAGTGATTGACTTAACTGAGATAGCAATACACACCTTATGACCAACCGGATACTCACAGGTGTCAAATCATTTAGTGCCTAAACTCTAGAATGTATTTCATCACTAAGAAAGAATTAGGTCCTCACTTCAAGCTGCTCCCTCAATTTAATTTTAGTCACATTGAAATTGAGTACAAAGCTTATTTAAAATTTCACTTTCTAAGGATTTTTATTCTTATTTGTGACACTTGAAAATTTTCTATAAGGTTATTAGAAATGTGTAGAGCATGCATCCCTATGCAATCCTTTAAAAGCATACACAAGGTCACCCAACTATTGTATCTTCATATCATCCCAAATGGAGTTGTACAACACAAAATGTGGAAAATTTTATGTGATAGAGTGTCAACAGAGAGTGAACAAAAGAAGAAACAAACATGCCTTTGTTGTCATGGATATTGTGTCGAACACCATCCACACAAGAGACTTGTATCGGCCCCCTAATCAATGATATTTTATACAGCCTACAACACATTTCTTTTACTAGTAAATTAAAATGTGTTGGAAAGACAAAGAATCATTCCCTAAAATGGGTCAACGAAAAGTGATAAGGATGCAAAAATAGAATGGTAACTTAACCGAGCCAGGAGAGAAATGCTTCAATGAAGAATAAGAACAGTTGCAAACATCTCAAGGGTAGAGTGATATCAGGATGGCGCGCAAATTGAAAAGGCTTAAGAAACTTTCAAGAAAAAGTAAATGGTTGAGTAGATTTCACATGGAAGCTCTCAAAAACATTGAATTAATGAAGCACTCTAAAAATGTCCTAACATTGTAAGCTTTGTTGTGTTCAAGGTTCACGTGGTCACGCAGATTTAGTGGGAGAGGGTTGTGCACCACACAAATCTATAATACTTATTGCATTACATATATGTTTTATCATTATGAGTGTGTGGTTGACTTTCATGCTCACACTAGCAAGTTTGGGGGGACCTAAAACTCATTGCTAAGATGCTCGCAAGTCTGAGGTGCCTAGGGGTTATATATAAATATAGGCTGAGAATTTCTAGCTATGATACTTAAATATGGCTGCAACTTATGTTCTTCTCTAAACAAGATAAGGATGTGATCATGGAGGATGAATAGGGTCAAAATATGTGTTGACCCCTGCAACTCTTTTTGGCATAGCATTTGTTATGAAACTTTACTTCTAGTATTGGAAAGATAACTAACCTATAATGCTCGCATAATATTGGAAATTGGTGTGTCTCATTTCAAACTAAGTTATAACCATATGACTACATTATAATTATTGTAATAAGAGGAGATAAGAAGTTTGACCTATGTAGATAGAATTGGTCTTATGCTATCGCCTAACCAGGATATTACTAATGCAAATGACTATTAGATTATAAAGTCATAATCATATGTTAACTCCATTGAGCATGGATTTAACTATACAAGTTTATATTTATTGTAGGAAGGCCTCTTTCTACTAGAAGCTAAAGACAAATAACTCCATTAGACATCTTACAACAAACATTTCTTCTATTTTTCTGCTTATCATGTAATCCATAATTCTTTTACCAGTTTTCTCATTCATGGATATCAATAACTGAAATTAAATTGGAATACATGTACTATGATAGTGATATGGTTCAGACATGGAAATCACTGAATCTAACCCTCAAATTTTTGCTTCCAACTCTCACAAGATGGCTCTAGTTCAGGTCATTGCTAATTTCTCCCCAAAGATTTTGTATACTATTAGCTTTAATAGCACCCAAACTCATTGATAGAATGCCTTAAGGAGATTTCAAACTCTGGAACGCAACCATTGCAAGATATGCACAACTAGATTCTTGAACTTTTAAAAAGAAAACAGCTAAGACTGTCGAATATCCCTGAATGAATTTGTTTGAATTTGTTAAAAGGTCTTAAAAAAAATTCCTCACCAGAACAGAATCCAAAAAATCTCTTAAAATATCCCATAACATCTTTTCTGAAGACAAAGCTTGAGATTCCATGCCAAAATATTCTTTTCTTTTAGAAAAAAAACTAATTTTAATAACTATTTTTGGTTAAATGTTGCTACATGCAAACCTTTCCATTTATTTGCATTTTATAATTAAATTTATAACCAAAATAATTTTCAATTTACTCACCAATTTATTATCATTTATAGAATTATGATTTATTTATTATAGTTTTATCTATATATTTCATTTTATTTTATTATTAACTATTATTGTATTCATTTACATTTATATTTATTTATTTTTCAAATGTATGTCCTTTTTTCTTAGTAACTTAATTTAATGCACAAGCCAACAAATGCATTTAATCCGACAAAATAAACCAGATGCCCAAATAGTTACTTGAGACATAATATGAATCCACAAGCATCTGACAGAAACATCATGAAAGGGTGAATCATGCAGGGGCACCACACACTTAAAGTAATAATACCCCCTATGGTACATTCAACTCATTCTACTCCTTCCATAGGGTCAGTTTTGTAGAGTATTAATGTTACCTCTAATTATTCATGATCTATTCCAAATTTCTCATCTCCATCATTTGACATATCTTTGCAAGCCAAATTTGATCGATTCATGAATGAATCGTTTCCAGATACATAAAATTTGTAGCTTCTAGGTGTAATAATGACTAATAAAATGGCTTTTGTAAATACCACATTTGTTCTCACTAATACTAGTATGACTCATGAATTAATAGCAAGGATTGAAGGTGATGTTTCTTTCCTTCCTCCATGGTTGGATTCACATGCATCTAAATGGAATAAGCAAGTGGTCTCTCCTAATGAGTTGGATCTTGAGGAGTTGGCTCTAGAAAATTCAAAGGGGAAAAAGAATCCAAAAGTTCACTCAAGGTTGCATATTGACAAATCAGTATACAAGTATGCACGGACATAGTAGCACCAGCTCAAGGTGGATGCCATGAAGAAATTAGCATGGAGGACTAACCTTGGAAAAATCACACATGCAAATGCTAAGGATTTCCAAAATATCCAAGATAAATCTAGAGCTGGAAAAAATAGTGAGTACACTTTATGTTGAGTAGAAGGAAATGGAGAAAAATATAAAGTCATAGATTAAGTTGAAGAGAGAGAAGTTGAGAAAGTTAGTGAAAGGTGGGATTATTCCTAACAAGGAAAAGTATGTGGAAATTATTTAAGAATCTATCAAAAACCGCATACAAGTCATCAAGACTCTAACAATGATGCTCAATAGGTGCAAGAGGATGTTCAAGGACATCGTGTTGTTATGGTGAAAAAAATTGAATATTTTTTAGGAAAAATTCTTGATGATGATCACACATTTCTTTTGTAAAGTGGGATTATCCAAGTTTTCAAGGATACTATTCAAAAACAAGTGGAAGATGAAGCATTCTCATTGGCTTCAATGGATACTTTGTGCAATGTATAGCTGACCTTGGACAATCTCAAAACACATCTAGACAGGTGTAAGAAGGTTTGTTCTATTGCAAAGAAGTCTATTATGAAAGTTCATACTATTATTGATCACACTTCTGGATCCGACAAGATAGTAATATAGGGAATCCTGCGAAAGCATGAAGAATTCCAAGCACAAATCAAGGAGCCACAAATATTTTTACATTTCTTGAGATAGTTAGATTTCATGCTTTTATCATGCTTTATGTAAATAGGTGTTGGAATTTTGACATGTCTCATGCAATTACATGTAAAAATAGAGATTTCCTCCTACAATAATGGACATCACATTTGAATAAGTCAAGGTTAGTTAAGGTTTTTCCTAGAATAGCTCATAGCTCTAATCAATAAATATATGAGATTTTTATCGTATTGTTTACCTTTTGATCCATTGCAATTAAGTGTTGCACATTTCTAAAGCACTTTTGAGACTTTGAGTTCATATTGTGGAACTATTTTCAATCAATAAAGAAGGCTAATTTGCATACTGTAGAAACGTAAAATGTATTGATTGACATTGGACTTCTGATCCTAACCACTAACATCACTTCATCCTGAACCATCCTTAGGTCTAACCATTTATTCAAATTCCTTTATTTGATTAAATTCATTAATATTCCTCTCTTAATTAAATAAATCAATTATCTAATTAAGTCATCCTCTCTCGATAATTAAATTAACCAGTTTGATCTAATTATCCCTATTTAATTAAATAATTAATTTTATTTGATTAAATCTCAAAAGTCTATCTATTAAATTAAATAAATTAAAACCTTATTTATCTTAATCTAACATCATCTCTTTTAATTAAATAAATCAAAATTCCTTATTTAATTAATCCTTTATCATATTCTTCTCATATTTGATTTAAATCAATCCATAAATTTAAGTCAAATAGGTCACATCATTTAATCCCTTCATTAAATTAATTAACCTTGATTAATTTAATCTCTTCTCATGTCCCATCCTCCATCTTTTGCCACTTGCACATGAAAATAGAGTTATTTGATTTATTAAATCTCTATTTTCTTCAACAATGCATCTTTTAAGCAATATTTGTCAAATTTGAATTCAAAATCCAAGTGGACTTTGTCCTTCCAACAAGGCATTTACTCCACCTAAAAATTCATTTTTCCTTGAGCCAAGTGTAATTCAATGCACCTTCTTTCCCTCTTACATGTCATTTCAACAATTTCAAAATTCAAAGATTGGCATTTATTGGCACATTGATCAAAACTTGCACATCCTTGGCCCATTCAAATGTTGACAAGTGGCACTTTTCCATTGGATGAAATTTAGTCCCACATTGCTCTATTTTGGGCATTATCTCAACTTGACATTCTATAAATAGAAAGCTCATCCTCCATTTTGATCATCCACAATTTGAGTAAAATTACCAGGCTCAAATATTTAGCCATCTTCATCCATATTTTCAAATTTGTAGCTAGGTTGTGCATATTTTTTTCTTGAAACACTCATCACTCTTCATCAAAGTGGATCACAACCTTCATCAAATTATCAAAGCTAGCATTGGAGTTGGGAAAGGGCCCATTTTCACATCAAATTGGCACCAATTCCCTCAAGAGATAGAGAATTTACATTGCTTTCATAGGATTTAATCTCTTTTATTTATTTCTAATTGTATTGCTTTCTTTTTTCCTATTTTGAGTATTGATAAATGGATTTCTTGACGAATCTACATTCTAGCTTGCATTTGAATATATTTTGTTGTTTTTTTATTGTGTTATTGCAGGTTTAGGATCTAGGTTCACATTTCAGTGCTAGAAGGAGGGCTTCAACATTTTCTAATTATCTTTTTGTCAAAATTTCTACGTTTTTCTTTGTCGACAGGAAATCTCTACT
>VDFB02111178.1:0-25160 GCA_007258455.2 Sequoia sempervirens
ATGAAATACCTATAGCCTTGTAAACTTCTGGCTCTAGCAAGACCACACAAATCAACATGCACAAGATCCAACAATCCATTTGAATTTTTTTGTTTGCTTCAAAATGAAATTCTAGTTTTCTTTCCTAATTGGCATTCCTTTCCTATGGCATTAATAGGTTTCATCAACTTAGGAAGATCTCTCACATCCTTAGTAGAACTTAACTTGACAATATTATCAAAGTTAACATGACACATTCTCCTATGCCACAACCAGCTTTCATCAATTTGAGCAGTCAAGCAACTTTTACTAGCAGCACTCAAGTGAAAGATATTACCTTTTGCTTTTGTACTTGATGCAATCACATTTCTAGAATTTCCCAATATTTTTCACTTACCATCCATGAATTGAAGATTGTATCCCTTATCAACCATCTATCCATCAATTAAAAGATTATGCTTCAAACCTTCTACATACAGGACATCATCAGTATTATGCTTACCATCAAGAGAAATACATCCTCTACCACGGATCACACCAGCTTTGTCATCGCCAAATCTCACAACACCACCATCATACTTTTCCAAACTCACAAACTTACTCTTATCTCCTATCATATGATGAGAGCAACCACTTTCAATTACCCATTCATCTTTCTCAACTTGAGCAACTAGGGATTTCTTCACATTTGTACAATTAGTAGATTTAGTAGACACACGATTATTTTCCTTGATAGAAATAAATACAAATTCAAATTCATCTTCACTTGCATTTCCTTTATCAGATTTATCATCTATCACACCTTCATCAACAGCATAGTAACACTTCTTTCAGAATTTAGGCTTGTTATATCTTTGCTTGGAAACTCTCTCAAGACACCTTGATGCAAAATGACCTATCTTATTGCAAGAGAAACATTTAGTAGGAAAATTCCCCTTATACTTACCTTGTCCTCTAGCTTCTCTTTTCATAATCAGTGCTTCAAGCTCTTCTAGCTCTCTTTCTTCTTCATCAAGCTATTTTATTTCATCCTCATACTTGAATGTCTTTCTTGATGAACTTCTACCCAGATCATATCTCTGTTTATCTCTTCCAGAAGTAGTGGCCTTGAATGCAGATTCTACCTTAGGAAGGGCATCACCAAATTCACTCAACTCAAAAGAAGTAAGCTTAGGCTCTAGATGCATGGCTTGTCAAGCCCTCTGGTCCTAGTGGTAAGCATGCTTGAGGCTAGATGAAAGTGATAGAGTGATATCTATATGATTGTGACTGACATGCTTGCTCGTAATCCTCTAATCTTGTTGTGTAGCTCGAATATCTCCATATTTTCTCTCCTTAGGTCCTCTTGTAGCTTTGGATCAGCCATCAGTCTCATGGCTGCTACTTGTGCACCAAGGTCATTGAGTTTCCTTTGAAGAGTGTCATGTTCCCTCTTGACACTCTCTGCTCTCATCCTCACCTCATCTCTCTCGATGAGCACAGTCTATAGCTCCATCAACCATTGATCCCTCTTTTCTATTAGGGTGGTGATGTTATTTATCCTCTAGACCACCTCCACCCTCAACTCCTCATATGTTGTCCTAAGGAAAGCTACAAACTCAAAAATTTGGGCATTTCACCTCACTGAGGCTAGCCTATAGGTGTCCAAGACACTCCCCTAGACTAGTATGATGAGGGCCACCTCTGAAATACACCACATAATGAACATGGTTCTCTCCTGTGTGCCCACTATAACCACAAAATAATAGACCCATCAGTACCACATGATATATCAAAACATGTATACATATATAAAAATGAGATGAAACTGAAAGTACTAAAAAGGAAATAACATAAGTAACTCTTGTACCTAGATGCTCAACCTACCACTGTGGATCAAGGGGAGGAGAAATGTTGGGACTTGCGTCTCCCACACCTCTTATGCTCATTTCTACCACAGATGTTATGGCAAGGATGACAATTGTTGTAGGTGGTGGTGGTGTCATCATAACTGGACAACACGTGGAGGAGATGAGAGCCTCCACTAGTGCCTCAGTCTCTTTGCCAATACCTCTCCCTCCTACTCACCACCACCACCTCCATTTCCTCCTACTCCTATTGATAGTGCCTAATCCTAGACATAAGCATCACCTCTAGGGGCATCTACTAGGAAAACAAGAGTAGGACCGTGTCACAACGACTAGGTCCCAAAGTCAACCATGGCTCCTACATCATCCATGGGCAGCATTAGAAGCTGATCCAAGTCATCTACCTCATCATCGCTCAGAATGACATATGTGATTGTGGGACACTGGAGATCACCTAGCCTCATGGTGCTCCTAACTACTCATGTGTATGATGGTAAAGTCATCAAAATGTTTTGTACAATGTCAAACTATCACATAACCCACTGCTAACAAAAGGGCATAATCATAAAATTCATGTGGCCTATCAAAAATCACTCATGTTGCATGTTAAAAAGCTATCAACGGTCATCTAACCATTGTAGACCTCTTTATGGTTGTCATCTAACCTATTCGGGTCATAATGTTTCAAACTATAATCTCTAAAATTGGAGATCCCCTTACCTCCACTGGCATACTAACTCATATGCATGTTTCAATGGCCTACTCAGTTTGTCCCTTTGGATAACCAATTGGCCAAGTGCAAGTGATATGAGAAAACACCCACACCTTTAATAGTGTGTAGGTGATGAGGCTCATGTACTTATAGTGCACGAACCTACCTAGCTCCTAGTATAGGTGTGCAAGCATGTTATGGCCCCATATGAACATGGTCTACTACTCCTCCATGGCTTTAATAATGTGGACAAGGACCCTATGAAGGTGTGAGACGTCCATCCATGGTCACTTGCATGGAAACTATCACCACCATCACCCTATGCACCAGAGGAATCACCACATGATCATTCTCAAACCAGTGAATGTAGATGTGATCGGTCCTTTAGCCAAGGTATGTATGCCCTACATAGTAATAAATTCCCTCAAATCACTCTCGGGTTGAGTGGGTCTCATCCAGTTCCATCCACAATCAAAAAATAGGGAGGCTAGTTAGTGTACAAGTCCTCTAAGGTGACAGTCATCTCACCTATCAGAAGGTGGAATGTAGAGGTGGTCATGTCCCACAACTCCACCAGTGCCATGAGCATGCAGTCATGATAGATCATCTTGGGCATCATCTAAGCCCACCATAGGCCTACCCATCAAAGGCACCCCTCCTCATCAAGGTACATACATTGTGTGTGATCACAGAGCATCCTCAACACATATCCACCACCATGCTCCTGCATCTCCAACTAATCCTCCAATGGTAAAAATATTTAATTCAAACTCATCTACATAAACAATTTCTAACTTCTACATCAAAAAAATTCTAAGTACAGCCTTTGGGGCATAGGTGCACTACAGAGATGTCTACATGTTGTGTTGATGTCTAAGGTTCACCATTAGAGCTGCCTAGATGACAGTACACCTGGTAGACGTCATTGTGGACAAAAGCCACCAATGCATTGGCAGGATGCCAGCTAGTTGGATGGACGACTTCACATTGTCAAGATGCCTAAACAACAAAAATTGAAAAATCTACTCAATATGCTAAAAAAATGCACAAAAGTGGGTTTTTCAAATTGGCCTAGTCAACCTCACCTGCCTATGCTACTACTCGATGTAGATTCTCGATCCTGAGGTCCTCAAACTCTCATTTGTGAGACATTTTGTTGATATTTCTCTTATAAAAATCAATAAGTCACTCATAGTGACTAGTGAAAATGACCCTTCTCCAGGCCCACCCAAGTAGATATAGAACCCCCAGGGCCCATTTTTCCTAGCGATCGTGGTCATGTCATCTTTCCTACTCTTACCCCACATAGCTAGGGGAAAAACTAGGAGGGGGCATATACTCACCTCTTCATATTTTTCTTTTGAACCACTATATTTTTCTTGAGCATTCTTCTCGCCTTGGTAGATTCTTCTAATTTTTGAGCTAACCTAAATTTGAGTTTTGTAGAATGAACCTTCACATCAAATGTTATGGTGTCCCACTGAGCTCAATCATTGGGGGCACCATCAATACTTTCCTGCTCGACCTCTACCACCTCTATAGTATCCTTTTTGGTGTGAAAATCAATTAAAATTTTCACATTTTTGAGTTCTCTTACATTTTTTTTCTACTTTAGTGTAGCTAATTTTTCCCAAAGATCAGCTCACTAAAGTAGGGGAAAAATGTTATGTTGTAAAATTGCACCTCATGGAAATTTTACATTTGTGTATTTGACCCTTGCATTAACGGCACCTAGCTGCATTTATGACAAAAACCTTATGATTCATAATTTCATGATTTCAACTCCATAAGGACCAATCACGAAGCAACAACAATCCACCACCTCATTTCTTGTGGAATGATGGGTTGGATTCCTATGTGGTTCATTGATGTCTGTGTGACACGTTAGCATCCCCATACTTTCATGATTTCAAATGAGGAATCTTGGAATCTTTGACCTATGGAACATGTCCCTATGGAAGATTTTTGAGAATAGCGGCTCTTCACACTTGTGCTATTGAAAAAAACCATTCTTTTCACTCTCATTCTCATTCACTATATCACTCTCTTATTCTAACTTGCTTCTCTTTCTCTTCTCTTCTTTATATTGTTTCTACGGTGAAGCTCTATTGGATTAAATTCTCTCCAACATCCAAATCTCTCTTGCAAGCGCTCAACATTATGTCTATCAAGCCAAGAGGAAGCAATAGGCTTTTGGTAAAACTCTCTTGATTCTTCTCTATTTTCTAGCACATTATCTATTGTGTCTTTATCTTGTGAAATGGGTTCTCCTCCTTGAGTGGAGTTTGATTTTATCCCTTTGCATTTTTATCTCGTGATATGGGTTCTCCTCCCAAGTGAGGTTTCCTCTTATCACTCTTGTCTCTACTTTACTTTGTGTCTATTATTCTCTCTATCTATCTAGTAGTCCATGGAGGTGGGAACACCAAAATGGGGTTTTGAATATGGCAAGCCCCAAAACCACCCCAACATTTTTCCTCATTCACCTTATGTGCAGATTGATCATGTGGCGCTTTGTAGAGGGCTTTGAAGCGTAGGACCACTTGTAAGTTGGATCTTCACCTCCCCTATCATTTATTAGTGTTTCTTTATTTTTTTCAAATCAATAAGTTAAATAGACCTTGGATCTAGAATAGCTAGTAAATCTTTTGAATTTTCATTTGGAGGCTTAGTTCTTTGTCCATATAGGATGCCAACATGCCCCTGGGACTTCGGCACACTGCACTAACGTCCAACTCCTACATTTTCATCCTTTGTCCAAGAAATTCTCCTTCTATCTCATAAATCTCAGTAATCTCTTTCAGTCCCAAAAGCTTTATGTCTATTATCACTCCTAAAACTCTAGTTTTGATCTATTTCTTGCATTCTCTTTCATCTTATTTGACTCATTAGGTAGTTTGAGGTATTTTAGGATAGTCCGTTCCCTAGGACTCTCTTGGTAAGAAAGAGACGCATGAGTAGAAAATCCCCCTTCTCTACACTCTTGCTATGATTAACTTGGATGATGATGATGATATTGTTAAGATTGATGACGAAATGCATAACGAGTTGAATTTGTTATTTTCCTCTTCCATGAGCTTAGATCAGAACAACCATGATGATCCTCCTAAAAATAGTGCATCACCATGTGTTGAACTTGGTAATTTTCCTAGTACGACACTTGTCGTTGCCCCTTTGGATAGTTATCTACTTTTGGCATATGATGAACAAGATTGGGATGCAAATGACTTGCTTTAGGTTGGCTCACATGTTTCACAGTAGCTTCACGTATTTCCATTTTCTTTGTGTGATTGCATGTGTGTAATGTGATCCCTTGTACTATATTTCTTAGTGTGTTTATGTTTTTTAGCCTACTTTCTATGATCCTTGTCATTTTGTTGGTGCAAGGATACAAAGGAAGAAAATTTGATGTGACATTCTTCTATTTGTATCTTCATTCTTCTATTTTTTGTAACCATTATCTTTTCATTTGTCTTGTGTTTTCCTTTTGAGGACAATCCAAAGCATTGAGACATTTAGATCTCCTCCATGTTGACCCAAAAGGATTTTTTTCTTCAAAATCTATGTGTCATTCTTTCTTTGTGTTCATTGTTCTATGAGTATTTGGGGAATGATGATGGTTCCAAGCTCGATTATATCAGTATATCAAAGACATCCATTGACCCCAAATCCATAGATCCCTTATGTGTTATCTTAGGATTGCATGTGGGGGGAAACCTGCTTTCCATGGCGCAGCTTCATTTAGAAACATATGGATGGAAATAGGGATTTCCAAATAATCTCTCATGTATTGGTATTTATCATCTTCTACTTTAAAGTAATTTCTCATAGCATGGTTTTTAGCAATTTCTTTAAAGTGGAGGGCATTATTCCTCCCACTCATTGCTTGCTTAATGACATGACCTTGTTCAATGTGTGGTCTTCTTATTTCATGTGATGTGTCTTCTTGGTGGTGGCATTGGGTTGGATGTCCTTCAAGAGTATGACCTTTCTTGGTATATGGCATTCCTCTTAGTGGTAATGCTATGGCTTGCATTCCCTAAGATGTGAATCTTTTATCCCTAGTACTCTCTTGGTGGTGATATCAAGTGTGATGTTCCCTAAAGTGAGACCTTTCATGAACTAAGAAAAAACCCTTTGACTATCCTAAACTAATTCTAGGCCACCAAGCATAATACAATTTACTTGTTGGTGGTGCTTTGTGAAATCCTATCACCATTTAGTGTGGCACCTTATCAAATTTATTAGGGAGTATAACTTTTGGTATGTTTGACATATGGGAGCCTGTAGACTTGGCATGACTTTCCCATCTGCCACCTTTTTTTGTGGGTTCACACCTTGTAGAACTAGTTTTTGTTTCTCACTCCTTGAGGCTCACCTAGAGTATATTGGACTTCACTAGCCTTTGTAAGTGTATTTCTAGAAAAATTACCTAGGCTTGATCCATACCTTTTGGACAAATAGTTAAAGCTTGATCCACCCCTTTTCCCTCTTTGCATTAATTTTGACATTGTCTGATGTTGTATCTTGTGTCATTGCTACATATGTGTGCCTCTTTGTGCCTATGTTGGTTTGACATGTGATCTTTGATCTTGGTGGCTTGATCATCCTCCTTGATCCTTGTTATCTTATATTTCCAACAATTGTATAGTTAGACCTATCTTGACTTATTTGTTTACTTTAGTGTGATTTTGAGCATGGGTTCATACTCTCACTAAAGTGGGGGCTAAATGTAGTTTAGAAAAATGTACTCCTTTACATTTTCGCACTATGTTTGCATCCCCTTAATTAATTGGACTTAATTAAGCTTGTAATTACCTAAGTTGTGCATTCCAAAGCCTTATTATTCCTTTTTTTTGCAAGGGAAACCTATATTAAACAAATGCTAATATAAATTAAAACACCTTGGAAATTGTGTGTCCTAGATTTAGGTCCTAGGACCCATTCGCCCAAGGGTGAATGGGTCCCCTTTAAGTGGGCCTAGAACCCAATTTTTAATATTTTTTTGGTGGCCTTTTAATGATTCAAATTCAAGTTTCAAATGTAGGCTTGTGGAATCTATTTTTTGAGAAATTTGGTAAACCTCGATAAATACAAGGTCTTTTATCAATTCAAATATAACACACTTTATGAGAGAAATACTATATAAAATATTATTGTCAAGAGCATTGAAGAGAAAATTTATTAGTCATCTACAATAGCAATCAAGATCATATCATCATGTCAAATTTCACAGGTGTTTATGTCATGCTTTGGAGCTAATATTGTGATGTAGGTTTCAAGCATTCAAGTAAGAATTCAAGCATCAAATCAAGTAGTCAATCGATCCAAATCATGCAAGATCCAAGAGTTAGAGAGATGTGTTATACTTCATTCCTCTAATGGAAGTGATGAAGGGTTTTGTGATTTTTGACACAACATTGTTCATTCATCAATTCCTTCCATTTATCATAGTTTTATCATCAAGGTTTAATTACCAAATCAAGGTTTTACTAAGGAAAACCCCTATTCACCCAAAAACAAACATTTTTCTTCTCTCTTTGTATGTGCATATTTACAGGTGAAGAAGGAATGAAGATTGATAAAAAGATAAATTTTGTAAAGTTGTCATCATTGTTTTCAAGCTACGAAAAACTCACCTACTGATTTTATTTTTGGATTTTTGATAGTCAAAACTAGAGAAATCAAAAGCTTATATCTATGATCTAAGGAATACAAAATAATATTTTGGACCCCTATATAGATACCCATTCACCCTAGGGTGAATATTTCCTTCATTAGAGTTCAAAACACACCTTTTAGGCTAGGTGCACATTACTCTGCCCTTCTTAAATCTTTATGTAAATTATTGCTTCCATTTCTATTAGCATAATATTATGCATTTCAAGTGTTAGGTCATACAAATGATTCTCTTAATGCATTTAAATTTATCTCCCAAAACAACCAATCAGTCATTTCTATCATAAAAAAATAGCAAACCTTCCTAATAGGGTTGACTCACCTCAAGGTTGAAATTCAATCCTATCCTTGGGAGATCTCTTTTTCTAATGAAATTAGGAAAAATATAGGTGTGTTAGATCATTCCATCACATATCAAACCCTCCTACACATCATCTCATCACACCCCCTAAATTCACACATATCCATATTTTCTTTGTTTCAAGACTTTTGTTGTCAAAAATCTCCTCCATTCTAAAGACTCTCTCTAGCTCTAAGAGAAAATTCTTCTCACATTCCCAAAGAGACAAAGAGAGGCCAGAATCTACAATATTCTTCTCTACCCCCTTCAAATCAGCCTCAATCCTTGGTTTTTCCTCGAATAAATTTTTGACAACCTCTTTGTTCCAAGATCTAACTTGTCTCCTTTCCTCAGTGATCTTCTGTAGTAACATGAACCTCATATTACCCCTAAAATCCTTATTCCATTAGCTTTGAATAGATTTGTTGAAATCTAAGTGTCCATACCAAAATGAATTTGTTTTAAAGGGAAACCCTTTAGGCCTTAAGCTTCTATCGAGTTCAAAATAAATCAACCAATGGTCTAATCCATGAAACTAAATCATGGGTGATCCCACAATAGTGGTTTACACTTTTTGGGGCATCCTATTTTTTGTTGAAATCACATATTTTTAGGAAAATATAATGATTTATTCCTCAAAAGGGATTGAAGAGGGTTTGATCAAACAATCTTAGATCAAACCCCTTAGATCCATCCTGACACAAATGCAAGAATAAGGAGCCATCCTACCACCTCTAGTAAAATACAAACTATGGACAAACTTACCCAACAAATTTCCAATTAGGAAAAGGATGTCCTCTTTAACCACAACTCCACCAGAAGTTTCCTCAATCTAACCCAAATGGGAGCATCATTGATAACCTCCATATGAGGATCAAACCTATATACCAAGTATGCATATAAACACCAACATTCCCCATGAACCATGACCCTCCATCTTAAATACTATATATCTCTCTCAATTTTTGAAACAAACACAATTTTCAGGAACCCAAGTCCAAGAAAGCTATCTTTCAGGTTACAACCTCTCCATTAGTACTTGATCCAGTCTAGGATCCTCTCCATTGATGGTCAGATGCAAAAAAACTTATCAATAACATCTTTCTTATTGAGTTTCTCAACCTCTAGATTAAGGAGAGTCTGGGATGGAGATGCAAGGGATGGCATATGACACCAACACATTAACATTTCCTACAACAATTTTGTAAACCACTTCCCTTGAATACTTTTGTGACTCCTTACTAGATGCATCCTCCAAAATTGTAAGCACACCCTCTCCTCCATGTTCTCCAGAGCTTCTATCCACATCCGATGAGCCTCCATTGATTTTTATCTTAACCATAGCTTCAACATCGCCTACTTGCGCTTTTGCACTACTCATATTTGCTTTTCCCCCAAAATATTTTACTATCTACCAAGATATTTGAACCTTCATCATTCCTAGAAGTATCCAACTTGATCTTCTCATAAAAATGGTCTGGATGATTGGGAGTTTGGATGGGCTAATAATAATTACTCTTTTGTGTCAAACCCCTATAAGGATGCTATTGTAGTGTTTCAATATAACTATTAATGAGTATTTTAAATTTGCAACATTTGCAAGAGGAACTCTCTTTCACTTATTCAATGTTCCATAGTGTTTTGGGGATAGGGATGAGGGGATAACAGGGGACGTGTTTCGGGGACCTAGGGGCTGGGGTCTAAGTTTGGGACCGGTAGGGGGATAGTGACGAGGGGGTGGTGGGGGAGCGATGCATTGAAATATATATAGTACTTGAAAAATTAGTTATAAAAAGATGTATAATTATAGAAGCCTAAGGAATAAGTAAAGTTTAGATTTTAAACGCATTGTACATTTGATTTCATTAAACTAGTGAACATTGAAACAATGAAAATCAAAATCAAAATATGCTTAATAGACATTGGAATGAGAACTAGATGTTTCATAATTTGAATTTCATAATCATGATTCATAATTATAGTCAAAATTGTTCAAAGAACTCAAACTTCAAAAACAAAATAGTAAATAGTAAATGGCTAATGGCCTGATGCCTCTAATGATCTAATCATCACCAAGCTCCATGTCAATCTCCTCATCACTAGAACTGTTGGACCCCAAATGCTCAAGCTCATCTAAACCAATGCCAACCATCCATGTTTGTGTAGCATCCTCATCTATCTATGATGGGTCTTTTGGCTCTACATCCCATTTGTTTGTTGGACTCTCCTTGTATGTAGTTGTGATGCGGTCAATGAGATGCAAGGCACAATGTACAACCACAAGCTTCTCTACCCTCCTAGAAGTAAGTCGCTTCCTCTCAATGGAGTGGATGAAGCTTTAAGTAGACCATTTCCTCTTAGCAACAGAAGAACTAGAAACCTAGGAAAACAAAGAAATGGCTAGAGTAGTAATCAAATATCTAGGCCCATGCATAGTCTACCGCAACTTGGGGTCCTCCAATGAAATAGTCTCCAAATCTATCTTGGCCACCTCTAAATATCCCCAAAGAGGAAAAAAAATTCAACTCAGTAAAAAGAAAGCTAGCCTCTATAGGATCATACATTTTATCAATAGCCTTCATGAACCATTCCTTCACCTCAACATCCTCTATAGGTGTGATTCTGTCAGGCATTTACATGTACCACTTTGTGTTCAATACATAGGCAGCCATGTGTAATGGAGTGTTGAGCTTCTCCCATCTACAGTGAATGATTGGATGAATATGCTTGATGTAGAATTTCATTGTGGGGTCCTCTCACACAATAGCCTTCATTTGATCAAGCATGGAATTGATGCACTCATACACATCTCCAAGGGAAGGTGCATTAGAATCCCCAAATCTAATAATTTTGAAGACTAGAGCAATGATGGAGACAATATATTTTTCATTAGCCAAAAAGACATCATTCTTCACTACCTCCTTAACCCTCTTGAATCACTGCTCAGTCTTCTACTCAGGCCCTCAGTTCCATTCTATTGTCATTACCATTAGTTGCAATGGCTCTTGCAACTCAAGCATCCTCTCCAAGAGAATAAATTATGATGCATACCGAGTCTCTACAGGCTTTAGGAATTCCTTCTTGGAGGACCTAAAAATTGCATGTGAAGTATGGTGGTTGCAAATAAACACCTACACATCTCTAGCATCACTAATAATAGATTTGATCCAGCTGATTTTACACATGTCCTTAAGTGCATTATTCCTAGCATGCACACAACAAGGAGTCCACCAAATATGTCTATACACTGCATCAATCAACTTCCATGTAGCTCTTTACACATGGGCCGCATCTGTCACTACCTACACCACATTTTGTGGCCCAAACTCCTTTATAGCATCCTTGAGGATCTGACACTAATAATGGGTATCCTTGCTATGCCTTGAACAATCAATAGCCCTAAGGAAATTAGGGCCCACTATAGATGTAATGATGATATTGATGAGTGGGTGATACCTAATGTCCATCCATCCATCCTTGACTATGCTACATCCACTTGTGACCCAGGTTCTCTTCATCTTCTCGATCAAAATATTAATCTTGGAATAGTTTTGATCCAAGATTATTTTCCTCAATTTAGTCTCCCCTGGTGGCACATATGATTTTATTTCCCTTATTATCTTTGACACAAATTCCTTATAATAAGGAGAGTGGGCCACATGGAATAGAATGCCATTGGAAAAGAAGAATTTTCCAATGGCATCATCTGCCTCATCCTTTGCTTGCACATTGAATAAATCTACCAATGGTTGTGAAGATGCCATCTTACATTTCCCCTTAGGCTCTGCTGCACTTGAACTAGATGGATTTGATGGCCTTAGACTCTACAAAGTAGATGTAGAAATTGCTGAAATATGATCACCCCAACTCTTTTTTGGAAACCTAGAAGATATAGGTACTTCATCCTCTTTACAACCCCATAATTTCAAAATTTCAGCCCTGTACTTCAAGTTACCTTCCACAACTTTGCATACTTCTACACCTTTACATCAAACAAGAAGAAAGTGAGCATTAGTTCTTGTAATGTTTCCAAACCATGTAAGTTCACACATATGGCACTTCCATTTTCTAGTGACCCCAGTTTCCCCAAGATTTGCTACTATCTTGGATGCAAATTATTTTAAAGGTGATTTTGGATCAAAGGGGACTTTGGCCCATTGTTCAAGGAGTTGTGAAGGGTAGCTATTCTTTTTAGTCCCAATGGAACTTGTGTCAGTTTGAGTATTTGTATTTGAGCCATGTTCAATTTCACCCTCCCCTCCTATTTGAAAGTCAGGATCATCAAATGATTCATTTTCACTTCGAATTTTTGGTTCAACCTCTTGACCCTCATCGCCACTTCTCTTGTGTGGACTCATTATAATGATGATGCTACAAAAAACAATGTTAAAAAAATAATCAGACCTACAATGTAAAAAAAGAGACTTATGAAGTATAACAACTATAATGTTAAAAAAAATCAGTTTCCTTGGACCATGAAACTTGAAATAAATGCGTTCTCATGGATTGCAATATTGTAGGATATCCACAATATTGCAATATTTTCGAATATGTACAAGATTGAAAAATTAAAAAGATTAAAATGATTTAGTAGAATATGTCTGCAAAATGTGGAAGCACTGGAAGCATGTGCAAGGCATGTGAACTGTTTGACTGAATGCATCAAGGCTCAAAGAGATTTCATCTCATGGAATACGATGAGTGCGGGAAAAGCTCATCATAGTATTCCATGAGTTGGCATCCCTTTGAGGCATTCATTCAAACAGTTCACTACCTTGCTCGTGCCCCATCCACACTGGCGGCTATTTATTTTGAATGAAAAATAAAAACCTAAATGTTAGGTAGCTACTATAAATACTTGGTAATGTCAATGGCATCGTCGCCCTTGAATCCCATGCACATCTCTTGCCTTTAGCTGTCACGGCACTGTCTCAGAGTCGTTCCAGTCTCAAATTCTCACACACGCACGGGTAAGTTCGACTTTAGGTAAATGAAAAGTAAAAAAAATATTTCAATGATGTAGACTTTGACTTAAGTCTTAGGGTGATACTAACAAATAATATTAAAATTTAAAATTTAACTTAAATCTTTGTTTTTTAAATTTTAAAAAAATCATTATTTTAATACATTTTTGTGGGGGACATTGGAGACTCGGAGACGTCCAGAAGACTCGGAGACACCTGGAAGTCTCCTTCTGAAGGAAAATTTCAGGGGACGGTGGCGAAATGGGGAGACTGTAGGGGGACATTTCCCTTACGTCTTTGTGTTTCAGAAATGTCCCTGTCTCTGAAACGACTCCTTTTTTCGGGGGGATGCATTCCCGTGGAATCTACTTATTTGATCTAGGAGTTTCAAATGGATTAGGGTTAGTCCTTTTAAATACAACCTCTCAAGTGTTAAACATGAAACATTCACATGTTAACTTGGCACATAAAATCTAGATGAAAGGAAACTAATAGGCCCAATTTTTTATTTAATTTTTTTAAAAATAAGGGGTCATTTCGATGAGTGAGTAAGTTATCTAGATCTATTTCGCAATTATAGACATGATCTAGGATAGGAACATATTTTTTTTAGAGAAAAACAATTTTGGGGAATGAGTGCAAATGGGAATAGATGAGGCTCAATTCATGTGTCAACTCCTTATTAAAAACATGAAATTTTTCTACTTGATAAGTAGAAGGTATTTTCCGTAGCATGTCAAAGGGGCTCTATAATGAATTGATAAGTAGGAAAATACCTCCTACTTATCAATTGATGAGCTAAAGGGGGTCTATAATGAATGCTTCATAAGGTACAACACTTACGGAAGGTTTTGCAAATAGGGTTGCAAGCTAACTTGGCTTAACCTTGGGGAAAACTTTGTGGTTAAGCACGCTTGAGCTGGAGTAGTACTGGGATGGGTGGCCTCCCGAGAAGGATCAATGCTTCACCTTGATGAGCATCACCTAGATGCAATGAGTGCCAAGTGAACCATTCATTATCATGAGAGATGGGTTCTTGTGAACCACTACTCATAAAATATGGGTCAATGAGTTTGACTCAATGAGTGTTAAGTGGACCATTCATTATCATGAGAGATGGGTTCTTGTGAACCACTACTCATGAAATAAGGGTCAATTAGTTTGACTCATAGAACTACACGGTTGAATCCTGGTAGCAATATCACAGTTTTCTACTTGTCATTGCATAAAGGGATAAGTTAACCAATTTGAGTTAAAAAATAAAAAAAAATTGTAGAGTATACAATTTTCACAATTACAACTTTCCCCAACTTTGATTGACATGTAAAAGACAGTTTATGAAAGTAAAATATCTAGAAACTCAAATAGGATATAAATATAATAGACATTATTTCAATACATGTTCCCTTGTGATGAATGCCCCACTTAGAAACTTGCAATCCAAATAAGTGGCACCCATAAACATTCAAAATAGTTATAAAAAAATAGTACTACCTAATTTCTTAGAAGTATTTTATAAAATGTAAATATCAATATATAAGTTTTAATTTTAATTTAATTTAATTTATATTATTTATTTTTCTTTATAATTTATAATTTTATTTTAAAAATTATCATTTATTATATGAATAAATTTTATTTTATTTTTATTCAAAAATTATAATAAATTTAATATATTTATATAGTACTTTTAATAGTTTAAATCTTAATATATTTTTTAAATATTTTGAAAAAAAAATATCGTGAAATCTACTCTCAACCTAATAACATATTTTATTTTATTTTTTTAAATTAACTCCACCCTCTTATCTTCATAGCTATTCAAATTCTCCACCTTATCATCTATAAAACAATAAGAATGTGAATACCATCTGTAAAAATCAATTTGCAAGGAACTTTAGTTCATATTTTTCTTGGGGAAGGAATGCATAACATTGGTTTGTTGTGAGTTGTGAGCAGAATAAAGATTTTGCCCCTACTGAAGCAGAATTTTAGAAGCAGTAAAAAAACAAATAAAGCATTATATTCAAGATTCTGAGCAAAGGTGACTTTAATTGTTTCTTCTTCTGAATTTGAAGAAAAGTTGGTAGCTTATCCATAAATTTTAGGTCTTATAATTATATATCCATGAATTTTTTTGGTTTTGCCTTTGTTCATAAGGCCTAAGATTTCTCTGTCTTTTGGATAGATTAAGAATTATGAGCCTTAACAGATTTTTCTATAGGATGAATTTTAGATCAACATAAACTTTTTTTTATTGTAATAAGTAGGCAGAATTTCAAACTCTTACTTTATAGCTTGTAATTTATTGATAGCAATGATACTATTATGAGTTATACACACATTTTCAGAATTTTATTTTATTAGATATTATTTTTATAATTGTTTTAATTTTTTTAAATAATAAATATAATATAATTCTAAAAGTTGAGAGTTATAATAATTTTATAAATTTTAAGGTATAATTTTATGTAGGGGTTTTTGATATTTTAAAATATGTACACTAATTAATTAAACTTGTATACAAATCTTAAATAAATCTATTTAAAAGATTAAATTTCTCAAGATGTCTATATTAAATTTGTTATTTAAGAGGGATAAATCCTTGGAAACTATATTTCTCCCCACATTTTACCATATAATTATTCTATTTAGGATAATTAAAATCTTTGATGTCTTAACTTTATTTTAAGACTATTTCAATTTATTTTAAATTAATATTTTATATTTTAAAAATATTTATATATCTGAATGATTTTAACTACTTATTCAACTATTTTTTAAATATAAATGTTTCCCTTACTATAAATTACACCTCTTTACTTAATTATTAAATTTATTTTTATTGGTATACTTTTAATCTATTTAAGGTCAAGCTAATCCAACTACACTAAGAATTCACAATTGCTTAAACTAGCACTTGCACCTAAAGGAGGTTCAAGAATTATGCCGAGAGAAAATTATATGTATGTTAATATGTTAGAGAGTATGTGTTTATGCATGGATGCACTACAAATTCTAGTTGCATGTGGCTTGTTTAAACAATTAATAATAAGTGCTAAATAATAGAATGAGATAAACTTAGACAAATCTAAAAATTTTCCATAAAGAAATTAAGTATTATCTCATTATGAAATTAATATAGAATTAGAATGTTCCCATCCAGTTGTCAAATCAATATTTGTTTAGACTTTTTGTGATGAGTGAGATTTTGGAGGCTTTTATATGATATTTTGGAGGTTTTTACCATTAAACGGCAGCTGGTTTACCATTAAATGGCAGCTGAAACTTGTTTTCCAACAACTCAAAAGTAGTTTGTAGGCATAAGACTTGTTTCAGACTCAAATCTCACACTATATATAACCTATTGAATAATAATTGAACTTAATTTTTAGTGGCAGTTTTTGGGGTCACCTTCATGGATTTTTTATATTGAAAATCCAAGTTTAATTGTGCTATAAAACAGGTCCTTACTCTGTTATTGCTCTTTTTTGGGCAGGAATCCAGAATAGACAATATGAATGGTGTGAGGAAGGTTGAAAGGAAGGGACTCAAACCACTACCCCAAAATGGAGCAGTTGTATCCACTGACAAACAAAACAAGAAAGATGATGAAATCTCCCATTTGCAGAGGCTCAACAGGATTCTTAAACAACAAAACAATAGTCTTCGAAATGAAAAGGAGGAACACAAAGCTACAATTGTGAAGGCTCGGAGACACATAAAAGATCTTGAGAGAAAGCTGAACCAAGAAATCGAAAAGAAAGAATATGAATTCAAAGCAGCAGACATTTATTTTACAGTTAAAACAACAACTACATATTACATCTCAAGAATTGGAGGCAGCTACAAGATCACTGCGATCTGGAAAATGTAATGATTTATCACAGTTCAAAGAAAATGTGGAAGAATTCAATGAAATTGAAGTGGAGATTGAAATACAGATGGTAGAGAAAGAAGATGGATGGCAGGAAGGCCACTCACAGTTAAAGGGAGATGAGAAGAGCTAGAGAAAAGGATTTGTAGAAAAAGAAAATGAGTTCCCAACAATGGTTTCTGTTAAAGATAATATTTCACAGTTGAAAGAGCAAATGGTGGTTATAACAGAGGTGGATTGTCCATATTTGGAAGCTGAAAAGGATGATGGATTAAGTTATGACAATGCTCAACTCAAGAACAGGGTTCTTGATTTGAGTAGAAGCTTAGATGAGTTGCAGGAAAGACATGAAAATATAGAGGAAGAAAACATAGTGCTTAGGGCTCAGCTATCTGAACTACAGGGTGTTTTAGAAGCAGAAAAGTGGGGATTTGATACACTAATGGCTCATTATGACAAAGTTATTGTTAATCAGGTGGTGGAACTGGAAAAACTGAGGGATGAAAATGGTGAGCTAATGAAGGCTATTCATGAGTTAAATATATGTTTGGAAGAGATGCAGGAAACTCATGATGAAGTAGTGCAGGAAAATGAAAGGCAAAGGGAAGTGTTGGAGTCACAGCATGCAGAGTTTACAAAGAAGAATGATGAGTTGAGTGAAAAGGGGTTGAAGTTGATGAAAGACAACGAAGAAAAGCAAAAAGTGATAGAATCTATCCTTAGTGACCAGGCTTCTCTAAGGAAATACATAGCTTATCTTTCAAAGGCTCTTAAAGATACAACCCAGAGATACAATGAAATCTCAGAAAAAGTTTATGAAATGCTTCAAGAGCGCGAGAATTTTGAGATGTTATCAACGGTATTGTAGTCATAAGAATGTTCTATGTTCCAGGAAGCTTATTCAATTTTAAGACCTGCATTTTTTAAGGCCTATCTGATATAAGACTTGTAAAGAGGAAGACATTTTTCAAAAGTCTTTTTTAATTAGTCTGCTTGCAGAACTTGGGCAGTGGCCAACCAATAGATGGCCCTTCAATAGTTATGAAGATTGATAAAATGGATCTTGGAGGAAAAGAAAACCAGTAGATGACCCTTCAATAGTTGAGAAGATTGATAAAATGGATCTCGGAGGAAAAGAATAAGGCAAATACATGTTTTTATTTTATATGTTTTGAATTTAATAAGTGATTGGGTTATTTTTATGTATTGAATAATGTGTAAGATGTATCTCTTAGAAGTCAGTAAGTAATCTTATTTTAGTTTTTATTCATCGTTGTTCATCCTTAAGATATTCCACATCTTATTATTTGTAATCTTTGTTCAAATAAATGGGTGTGAAACGTTTTTAAGGTCATCTTCACACATGCAGGGTTTTAGACATTTGACTGTTTATATTTAAATTCTCAAAATTGAGTGTAACCCTCTGTTATTGGTCGTAATGAGTTGACTAAAGCACAACTGATGTAGAATGAGTGGTCAACATCACACAAAACCATTTTCAATTTTGTTTGGTTTCCGTTGATTCAGTTTTGGTTGATGTTCTCTGTAAGACAAGCAAACGCTGATACAGTTTTGGTTGATTTTCTTTGTAAGACAAGCAAATGCTGATATGACTTTGGAAGTGGCAAAGACATTCAATGAGAAAATATCAGGTCACATTTGAATATGTTCATATAGATAAAATTTCCAAAGAATCGCCGATGAAAGATTTTGTGGGGTTCTATCATTGTCACCATGTCAAAAAATAATTAATGTACAAATTTACATGTTGATGGTTGCAAAATTTCTATTTTCCTTTGATTTTCATGAATTTGAACTAAAAGACAAATAGTTTAAATATTTTAAACTGAATGACAAATATATAATGAAAATAAAATACATGGGGCACAACTAAAGAACAGGGAGAAAAATAATGAAAAGTCACGGTCTGAGTAGAAGAGAGGAATGATAAGCGATAGAGAAGTGAAAGAGGCATAAGGGAAACTGGAGGGTCGCGTGGAGAAGAGGAGGCACAAAAGAAAATGTAAGAAAAGTCAGTGCAGCAAGAGAATGGAGGAGTAGGCGCAGGAAGTGGCACCTTATGCACAAAGGAAATGGAGGCATAGCAAATAAGAAGGCACGCATAAGGTTGAGATAAAACCAGCGCATAGGAGGAGATAGTGCGCCACTTAGAAGTTACAAAATGCAGATTGGTGCAAAAAATAACATGCAGGCAGGATAGGAGAGGTGGCGCTAGAGAGAAATGAGGGGATGTGAGGGGGTGCGACTGATAAGAGAGTGGAATGTAGCTTAGAGATAGAGATCACAGCCTCGTGTAAGGGAGATCCGCTGCTAGAAAGTGCAGAAAAAAATTTACAAAAAAAGAAACCCACAAAGGGACGCGCCATGTAAGATAGCAATTGGAAATTGAATGCAACATTAAATTGTTTTTCTGTAACAGGGTATGCAGGCTGCTCCATAGAAAGATGGAATAGATGCTAAGTGTAGATGAGGACACATTTAAATAAAAAATTGTAACGTGCAGTTTGAGATAAGCCGTGCTATTTAAATATTTAGTTACTAGGAATTATCGGTAGGGTGATGTTGAGCGAGGGTTCCACATCAGCAGCATTCGAGTCGACCAATTTTTTTTGCACACATACGTTTTTCAATGTTTTTGGACAAAACCACAAAAAAATAGCCAAAATGTGTCATCGATCAATAGTGGGTCATTAAGTCATGTATTATTGGCATGCTGATGTGGCATCACATGATTGGTCAGTTTGTGTACTTTATGAATTAAAATGTTTTGCAGTTGGATATTAAGTGTAAATTTATTGGATTTTTTATTACCCAAAATTGGGTCCTAAGCTGTCAAATACTATACCCACGATTGGTCCCCTACCCACGATTGGCTCCTCTCCCTTATATAAGTGGCTATGTGTTCACTCTATTTAGTGGAGAAATTAGTTGAATAAATAAGAAGAAGCTTATGGTTTCTATTTTGAATAAAATTTTATTGTATGTGGTTTTAAAACATGCTTTAAAGAAGTAACGTGATTACAATATTTTTCTTAAGTATTGGTTTTATTTAAATAATGTGATCCAACAATTAGAATGCAATTTGTTTGACTAACAAATCCATGTATCATGCTCATATTAAACATATACATGTGCAATACCATTTTCTTCATGAGTGGTTGAGAATTATTTATAGTGAAAAAGTCAAAATTTAAAATGTTGATGCTTTGGAGAATGTTGTGAATTCACTCACTAAGTCAATGAGTATAAAGAAAATTTGTTTGTGTGAGGAGGTTATGGGTCTTGCCTCTCTTAACACTTAATTCATTTTCTTATGTCACCATTTAAATATTTTTTTTAAACTATCCACATTGTTAAATATAACTTAAATTACCTTTTAGGTGTGTGTTATTTAAACTAATAAATGGTAAACTATATTAAGACATTTAAATTTTATGAAACATATATAAAATATTTTTATAGTGTGAACAAAATAAAATAAGTTAGATAGATAGAGTGAGTTGAATAAAAATGCACTTTTAGGAACTATTGTGGTTGTGGTTATGTTTGTGCTTTCACAAAAATGACCTTCTAGATCCCTAAAAAATAGATAAAACTGAAGAAGTTGAGAAACCCAACTTCACAAACCCCAAGAATCACCTGCATGCAATAACCTATCACAAAGAAAGAAGAATGTACAAAACAACAAAGATGCTCTGAAAGCCTCAAGCTGAAAAATGCATTAAGAGAATGAATAATTACAATGAAATCAATCCTTAAGAAAGAAGATCAAACCCTAAAAGGAACCCTAGTGTGCACACTTAATAATTAATAAATAATTAATTATTAATGTGCCTAAGTTTAGTTTAAGGAAACCTAAAGTGATAAGTGACTTAATTAATTAACCAATATGATTAAATTAATTAAGTTCAAAATGACTTATTACTCTAACACCCCCCCTTTAGATGAACTTAGGGATTAGCTAAAACACTAGGAAAAGATGCATAAAAGCAAAGATGGGTCACGGCAAAAAGGCCTGATCAGGTACCCATGTACAAATGCAATGCAAACTAAATAAAACGAGGTAAAGGAGAAAACCACGTGGGAACAAAACTCCTCCCCAAAATAGAATTCAAAAAGCAAATAAGTGATGAAAGATGGAGGACTCCATAAGACCCCCCAAGGACACCATCCATCACAAAGATACATGAATGAACCCCCCCAGAAGAGAGGAATGAAGAGACCACATAGCCCCCTAGAATGAAGTAGCTCCAAAAAGACTGAAGAAACTGCATCTTCTGAAAGAAATGAGAGGGAAGAGGCCTCATGAATGCAATCTCTAAAGGTGAATAAGGTGTAGCCCAAGATGTCTCCACAAAATCAAGTATGACCTCAACCAATGAAGAAGTCAAAGTAGGTGAAGACTGAAGAGAAACCTCCAAAGATGAATGATCAACTAGGTCTTGTTGCACTGAAATGGAAGAAACAACATCTGTATCCATAGAAGTATCAACAACTACAACAATAAGTGGAGGAGATGGAATGGATGGCTCAAGAACTAGATCCAAAGTGAGAACACCAATGTTTAAGAAGCTAAATGTCTCCTCACTAGAAGTGTGATGAACAGTTGTAGGAACAGAAGCACCATCAGCAGCAAAATTTGTAAAGGAATACAACCAAGATGAGTGATCCACCACCCCAGTAGCAATAACTGCTCTACTCTCCAAGTCTCTAATGATAACTAAATTAGGTGTGAACTCCACAAATCTCCCATTGCCACCATGTGTGATCTGATATATGGAAAGAAGGTTGTTTGTCAAATGAAGAACACACAAGACATCCTAAAAAGTGTTGTCCCCAAAACTAATAGACCCCTTCCCTGTAACACTCATGTATGTATTGTTTCCCATCAAAATAGGAGACATAGTGCAAGGCTCAAAGGAAGTGAACATAGACTGTGAAGATGCCATATGATGAGATGCTCCTGAATCTAGAAGCCATCTCTCTGATGCAAGACCTAAAGAAGCACAAAGAGCCTGTCCCTTCATATCTGATGAGGTATATAAACTAGGTGTGCCCCTATCATGCTGCTCTAAAGAAGAAGAATGAGGGGAAGGAGATGATGCAGACATCCTAGAAGGAAAATAAATCTGATGTTTCTAAAGAAGATGCTTCAGCTCATCAATGTCCTTATAGCAACTATTTTATGCATGTCCTTCTCTCTTGCAATATGCACATGGAACCTTCTCCTTCCTAGATGATTTCCCCTTAAAAGAGGAGGATGAATTTGAGGACTCCTTTTTCTGCTCAAGAGATTTAGAATCCTTTTGTTTCTGTTTATTGCCTTTTCCTATAGAAGTCTTCTGATCTTTGGGCTCATGTGATGCAATAAGTTCATGTGATGAAGAGGGCTTCAACTTACCCATGCTAGCCAACTTGGCCTACTCTCGAGTGAGGGAAGATGCAAAATAATCAAAAGAAGGAATAGTAAATCTAGTACCAAGTGCATCCCTAGTGGCATAAAAGGTAGATACAAAAACTGAATAAGCTGGTCCAAGCTTAAAAAGAATGGGCAATATCAACTAAGAGTCTTCCTTCTGAACACCACACCGTGACAACTACAATCTAAGAGACTTAAGCTTAGTGAAAAACTCATGGATGCTATCAAAATCCCTAGGATTTAAGCCAATAAGCTCATTCTCCAACTGAAACCCTCTCATAGTATCTTGCTTGCCAAACAAAGACTCCAAAGTAGTCTAGATTTGATTGGGTATAGTGCAAGACTCAACATGAAAAATAAGATCAAAAGGAGATAGACATAAAGTACCAAAATCCTCAATACACCTATTAAACCATTTTCTCTTTTCAGTAGCACCTGTAGGTTCAACTTATGTACCCATGGTCACTTTGTGCAACCCTTTGTGCATCAAATGAATCTCCATTTGTTTTTTCCAACCAAAATAGTTGAATGGAGTAAGGGGTGCAATATTATATGAATCCATGATGAAAAAAGCAGTATATACTTTCAAAGAAAAAAACAATAGCCTTTTGATCTAAAAAAAATGGCCTTAATTACACATTTCCCAAGAAAATAACCAAGAAGGAAAAAGTTGAGATCAAATAAGAATATCATATACTTGGTAAATATTCTAGAAAATTAGGAATGATATCTATGTAGAACACTGAACCAACTTTCTGATGCCTATTCGTTTGTGCAAAATGGAGTCTGAACGCAAAAGTTATTCCTCCCAAAGTAAAAACATCAACTTCTCAATTTGACAGGAAAAAAAGGCATCAAAAATTAAAAACCAAGAAATCAAACCTACACCACTAGATAGATCTTGGAACCAGCTTTCTGACGCCTATTCATTTTCAAAAAATGGAGTTGAAATGCCCAAGATATACCTGATTTCATAAAACAACGCCTCCAATTTGCTCAATAGGGCCTTCAGAGCCCTCAGGGGCCAAAAAAAAAAGCCCCTGGTCACATGTAGGACCAGGGGGTGGGTTGAAGCCCTCGGTCACCCACATGACCATGGGCGAGGGCTGGAAGCCGGCGGGGCTAGACGCTGGCTCCAGGTCCTTAATAGGACCGCGACTAGTGTTTGAAAGGCCCGCAAGGGCTGGAGGCAAGAGGAGCGGCGATGAGGAGCTACGTCAGTGGCGGGTGGTAAAGTCGCTGCTACTGGTGGCCATCAGGTGGTGCAGGGGTGGTAGTGCCCTTTTAAATTCACTACGCAAATTTTATGCATGTTTTAAAAAAAAAATCACCGATTTTCGTGAAAAAAACACTTTATGAAGCATGCTAGGGAGGCTGTATGGCTTCCTTAGCAAAAAAAAATTTCCTTTTTTTCAAATTTCTCATAAATCGACGAAATGACAGGAATTGCTATGGTTTTTGGGTGCTTTGATCGTGATGGTGACGTCCATTTTTTCCCAAAAATGCTCAGAAAAATAGGCTACCCCCAGATCTTGCAAAAAGATGTATGGTTGAAACCCTTGCACTTAAAAATAACTGTAAGGCAATATCCTTCAAAAAGATGAACAGGAAGCTATAGATCTAAAGCTCTTATGCCATGAAGAAGTTGAGAAACCCAACTTCACATACCCCAAGAATCACTTGCATGCAATAACCTATCACAAAGAAAGAAGAATGTACAAAACAACAAAGATGCCCTACAAGCCTTAAGTTGAATAATGCATTAAGAGAATGAATAATTACAATGAGATCAATCCTTAAGAAAGGAGATCAAACCCTAAAAGGAACCCTAGTGTGCACACTTAATTAATTATTAATGTGCTTAATTTTAGCTTAAGCAAACCTAAAGTGATAAGTGACTTAATTAATTAACCAATATGATTAAATTAATTAAGTGAAATGACTTATTACTCTAACAAAAACAACAAAGGAATAATATTAAAATATATAAAATATAATAATAAAAAAAAATGCTAAAGCAATAAAAGATAAGTTAGGTATGAACAACCAATAATTAATCTATCAAATTTTAAGACATCAATCAAAGAGCAACATTTGTCTATGATAGGAGAAGGTTATGTGTAGGATCATGATGGGCCAAAAAGTGGCGATATGATGGCTATGTGTAGGTTATGTGGTTGATGACTTTTTTTTACCCAAAATTGATGAAACGAAAAGGGTTTTTAAAGGAGATTCTCATCTTTCCACCAATATAAATCATGTTTTACTTTGAATTTAATAAATAATTATTATTCATTTTCTATTTAAATTATGACTAAAGTC
>VDFB02111180.1:0-60431 GCA_007258455.2 Sequoia sempervirens
AAGCAAGTCATCTTCCTCTGAATCTCAATCTACATAAGTGGAAGGTGAACAAAAAGCTAAGGGACAACAAAAAATGCATTACTAGGGAAATACTAGCCACTTCTTGCCCCTACAAAGTGCAAAACAAGAATGAGCCGTGATAGGTGATGGGAAAGGTTATGAAATGATGAAAATGGAAGATTCTACAACTATTCCATGACAAGGAGTAGGAGAGTATATTATGTGATCACTGGATAGAAATCATTTCCATCAAAGCAATACTTTCTCAATATTTCTTTCAATGTACAACACTCATCACTACTATGTCCAGGAACGTGATGATATGCACAATGTGTAATGTTGGAATCTTTAGGATATATCACCAACCTATTCATAGGTAGTAATATGATTATTTCTTTGTTTAAAATTATTTGTAATTTCCTTTCACTTTCAAGTGGTGGGAAGAGAGGAAACTTTAGTTTTTGTAACATGTAAGGCCTCTTGCGTTTGTAGATTCACCCTTATATCTAATTGAAGGAGCAAGACCTAAAGTGATCCTCTCATCCTTGTCATTGTTATTAAGCAAGGGTTTCTCTCTAGGAAGGAGGACATTTAGATCGGGAGGGGAATCAAAGATCATTGTGCCATCATCACGAAGCCTCAGATATTCTCTAGGAGGTGTGTTGTTATGAGAGGGATCTTGATATCCTAACCCTTTTTTATTTTCATCTTTTGAATGTTGCTCTAAGAGTTGATGAATTCCATGTTTAGTTGTGTCACATCCTTGTTTTCTCAAATTTTTGAATCCTTTGCCATATGTTTCTTCAAGGTTGATGGGAGTGTTTGTTACTCTGTTTTCATAAAATGGTTGAGCGTTTTCTTTTCTAGAAGAACTAGGTTCACCTTGTGTAGGGAATGTAGGTTCTACTTTTGTTTTAGGATGTAAGTAACCAAACATCTCAGGAGGTGGTATTGTAGGAAGGTCTTGCTGTTTCATGGATGGATAAAAGGATGCATTAGCTTCAAGGTTGTCGAGGAAATCATTTAGCAACTTATTTATGCTATCATCATCTTCCCCAATGATTGAAACAGAAATAGAAAGGTAACAACAAAAAATAGAAACTCGAAAAATGAGTTGCAGATGACAAAAAATGCAATGAAAAAGATGCAACTAGATTGATTTTCCTAGGGTGGCGAATGAGTCCAAGTAATGATGCTTTTGAAAATTTTCAAAAAAAAAAATTTAAAAATTATTCTTTTTATATTTTATGAGGTAAATATGATATGAAAATGTAGAATTTGATTGTTTTATGAATGAAATTAAGAGCAATAATGCAAGCTAAATGAACTTTTTACTAATGAAAATTTTAAAACTCTAGAATGCAAATTAAACAATACAAGATGCAATGCAAGTTATTCCTAGGATGTAAATGCACTCTAAATAGAAAATGATGATCTAAATACAAGTTCAGAAAAATGAACCAAATATTTTTGTGTGGAGGTGTCATTTACACTTCCAGGGTTTTGAACTTAAAAGGAGAGAGGTACAAAAATCTTAATGGATCACTCAAGAACAAACCCTTGAGATTCCAATGCAAATTAGATTGAAATATACCAAAGTGGATTGTCCTAAGGCTAAAAAATGATAAAATAGATTCACTACTAATGCAATACTTAAAAAATGCAAGATGTTTGAAAACACAATGTGATATGCAAAAAGACCTAGAAATGCAAGTAAACTGAAATAGAAAAATATGAGATTAAAAGTGTGCACCTAGGAACTGGATGGAGATGGAATGGAGCTTTGGAATCCTAAAAATTCATTTTTGATACCAACTAGGACTCATACACCAAGTTGGGTGACTTAGTCCTACTTCAGGAAGACTTTATTGGAACAAGTTTCAAACAAATGGGTACTTAGATCTACAAAATTCTTGTTTAGGCCTAGGAAGTGGGACTCATTCACCACTAATTGAAAATCATTCGACCTCTAATTTTTTGGAAATTCATAACAAGAAATTGTAGCCCTCAATCTGTACTTATTCTCTTGGTTCAAATCCAACTCCAAAACTGTCAAATTCAACCTGTAGGTGTTCTCCAAGCTTCTCTTAGGGTTTCGACAACTTTGAATGAATTTGATAATTTTTTCACAACTTTTCCAACCTTTCTCTTTGACAAATCTGTAACATAGGTCCCTACAAATCACATACAAAGAGAGGAAAAAATTGTTGAGGGGTTAGTGATTATGGGTTTGCTTGGTCAAACCCCTTGTTGGTAATTAAACCCTTAAAAATGAAATGAAATATGGAAAGAGAATGATGAATGAACAACATGCAATACTACAACTCACCAAACCCTTGAAGTAGAATGTTGCAGATATGCAAGTAATAGCTCCAATGGATGTATAATTGAAAATGCTTGAAATACTTAGAATGATTGAGTGATTGATTAGTTGATTTTCTGGGGGGGAAATGATTAGAAAAACCCTATATTTATACTTGATTATGCAATAATTCCCAAAAATACATCACAAGTTGACCTTAGATCTTAGAAAACAAAAACTCACTAGAAATTTGAATTGATTTTGATTTTTATGCCAAAGGGGACTCATTCACCCCTAATGGCAAATGGGTCCCACCTAAGGCATTTAAAGTGGGTTTTAGAATTTAGATATTTTAAATGATTTTTATCGAGATTATTTTCAAAAATACACTTAATTAAGGCCTATAAATGTAAAATGGGTCCAATTATAGCATAAGAAAGGTCTAATTATTAATGAAAAGCCTAGAAAAGTGTGAAAGTTTTTTGCAACACTTTGAAATAAGGCTTGGTAAATGATAAAAAGAGGTTATTTAGGTGAAATATATTAATAAGATCCTAGAAAAGTGTGAAGGTGTGTTACAACACTTTTGCAAGGCATCATAAAAATTTAATTAGTTCACAAGGGCCCAAGACCTGATGTGAATGTGTTAAACACATTACAACACTAAATCAAGGAAAAACTAAGTGCACATCCACAAGAAGGATCCAAATGAGCATGAAAATGTCCAAAAATCTATTTTTCTACACTACAGGTGTTTCTATCCTTTTTTACTCTGGTCCTTCTTGTTCATTGGTTTCCCCTTCTTTAGTGGTGCGATATGGATTGGTGGAAGCAAAGAAAGATGATAGGTGGTAGGTTGAATTGTCCTCTAGAGCTAAAGTAGTTATAGAATCCCTTGTTTATGGATGTGGATTGAGGATTTGTAAGTTCTCTTTGCCACAAAGGATCTTCACATCATACCCTTAGGATCTTATGATATAGTGTTGGGTATGGTTTAGTTGGATGCTCATCGAGCAGTGATAGATTTTTAGCATAAGTCAGTGTAGTGTGTGGATGATTCAGGTAGAGAGGTAGAGGTAGTTGGCATTTAGAGACCCATCTCCTTGCATATCATTTTTGCTATGTAGTTGAGGAGATGTATATGTTAGGGTTGTCAGTTGTTTCTTGTGACAATTAATGATTTGGAGTTAGGGGAGAGTTGAGAGGTGTCCCTCGACAATCATCCTATCCTTAGGTAGTTTGTAGATGTCTTTCCTAGTGAGATTCCAGGGATGCCACCTAAGTGTGACATCAATTTTAGGATAGATCTAGTTCTATGAGCAGAGCCTATTTCTCAAGCTTCATATTGGATGACCACTCAAGAGCTTAAAGAGCTTTAGTTGTAGCTAGAAGAGTTGTCAGCTAAAGGGTCCATTCATCCTGGTGTCTCTCCTTCGGGAGCACCCATCATTTTTTTGAAGAAGGATGGATCACTTTGATTGTGTATTGATTGTCAGTAATTGAATAAGGTGACAATGAAGAACAGATATTCCTTGTTGAGGATTGATGAACTCTTTGATCAGATTAAGGGAGCTAAGGTGTTTTTGAAAATTGATCTTAATTTAGGGTATCATCAGTTGCATATCTTTGAGGAAGACATTCATAAGACTGTATTTTGTACTTGCTATTGGCACTATGAGTTCATGGTTGTGGCATTCAAGTTAACAAATGCAGTCTATATTTATGAGCTTAATGAATGGAGTGTTATGTCCCTATCTTGATAGATTTTTCCTTGTATTACTTGATGACATTTTGATATATTCTAGGACTATGGGGGAGCATGAGCAGCATTTGCAGTAGGTATTGCAGTGTTTGAGGGAGAATCAGCTATATGCAAATTTGGAAAAGTGTGAATTCTTTCGAACAAAGGTGAGATATATGGGGCATGTCATTTTAGGAAAGGATATTTTTGTCAATCCTTTCAAGATCCAAGCCATCATATATTGGCCTATGCCCACTAATGTTGTTGAGGTTCACAGTTTTATGGGTTTAGCAGGTTATTATCAGTAGTTTGTACAGGGTTTTTCAAGGATTGCTCACCCTATCACTTCCCTTCAAAGGAAAGGGAAGAAGTTCATTTGGTCAGAGTAGCATTAGGTGGCCTTTTGAAATATCAAGGAGAGGTTGACTAGTGCACCTATTTTGGAAATTCATGATCCTACTGGAGATTTTGTGGTGTGTACTAATGCATCTTTGGAGGGTCTAGGAGTAGTATTGATGCAGGATGGTTGCATGTTAGCCTATGAGTCTCACAAACTCAAGGATCAAGAGTTGAACTATCCTATGCATGACTTGGAGCTAGTCTTCGTTGTTCATTCTTTGGTGATCTATGAAGAAATTTTCTATTGGAGCATTGGTTTGAGTTGCATAGTGATCACCGCAGTTTACAATACATTTTTACGCAGTCAAAATTGAATGCTAGGAAGAGGCAATGGATGGATTTCTCGCGTGAGTATGATTTTGAGGTTAAGTTTATCCAGGGTAAGGAGAATATTGTGGAAAATTCTCATAGTGACTCTTGGAGTAGATTTGAGGAGTCATATCCTTGTAGCACTTCCTACAGAAAGTTGGTATCAGGAGGTGAGATCTGAGGTTTTGGAGAGGATTGGTCTTGTTGCGTACTATCTTGCTTTGTCACCTAGTCTATCGCGCATCCATGATGTATTTCATGTTTTAGTTCTCAGGCCATATTGTCTAGATATTTCTCATGTTCTTGACTAGAATGCTTTACAGGTAGACAATAGGCAACTAGCTCTAGAGCCCATGGGCATTCTATAGCGCAGGAGACTCACCCTCAAGGGTTGATACATTGAGAAAGTGAGGGTCGAGTGGGATCCTAATGATGACGTTTCAACTACTTGGGAGGATGCATCCCGGATGCAAGATTTATACCCTTACTTGTTTGCAAGCTTCCAGGAGTAAGCCTAATTCTAGGGGGGAGGATGTAGTTCCCCTCATTTTGTTCTTTGATAGACTGATAGTTTTTTTATTTTGGATTGATACATTATGACACTTTGTTTGATGTTGGAATCACTGTTACGATGATAGTTTGATGATACTTCTATTACTAGTGTTTTATGCCTATGTTATGACTAGTATATGGACTTAATGGATTATGTGGATTGATCTTATTATGAGAATCATGTGATTATCTTGTGATTTTTCTTTTCTAGTTGTTAAGCAACTAATTGGTATGTGTTGATTTGGTTATTTGTTTGATGTGTTTTGTTGAAAGGGACAGTGTCGCATTACTCATTCGTGAGTACCCTGCTACATTGTGATTTCCTTTCACGGTGTGTCTGATTGTATGATTATGTATATGCTCAACTGTTTTGTGTGTTGTAGGTTGCAGGTACTGTGCATCGACTCCACCTGAATTGGCAGGTCTAAGCATGCCTCAAAACCCAATGGAATTGTTGAATAGAGGTAACATTTGGTCCCCTGTTTCAACCACCATCCTTGAAAAGGATGAGTATCTGATTTTTACACCCTGTCAATGTTGTTTGTATGGTTGTTTTGGTCTATCAGTGTTTTTGCGGTCCTACTTGTTGACTTCACTTTGTGGTCAGGTACTGATTGGTATTTAGTTCCTTTGATTTAAATTTGTTCGATAAGTTTTTTTAATTTATTGCCGTATTAAAATAAATTTAATAAAGTTAAAAAGGTATTTTTGATAATTAAAGATAAATGCTTTTATATAATTATAGGTTATGATAAAATAAAATTACAATGTGAAGTTGAAGTTAATACATAGAAAATATTAAAGGTGATCATTAAGTTTAAATAAATTAGAATATATTTAGTTGAATAAATATTAAAAAATAAAGATATAAATAGTTGTATTGAATGTAAAATATAAAATAAAAATGATTAAGTTAAAAAGGTTGCATGCAGCAACATGCACTTAAGAGCAGTTAATAAAATTGGTTATTTTTATAAAAGAAAAGGGGTTTTTAATAAAATATTGGAAACTGTCTTGCTTGCTTCCTGTGAATATTTTCTTGTTTTGGAGACTTTCATCTTGTTTTTGGAGGTTTTGGAATTGGGATTCTGTAGAGATTGTTGGGATTTTTGAAGAGATTGGAGTTGCTAGTTGGTATTTGGGAGATCAGCATCAAATCTTCAACCCTGTCAAGTGAGTGAAACTAGATTCCATTACTTTCTGAATATTATCTATGTTTAATTTTGAATTGAAATAATTAATAAATGAAATTTCTAAATAATTCTTTAGTCTCTTAGCAAATAATTTTATACATAATCTATAAATTTATTGCAGCCCTTGAAAACCATAGATCTTTGGGCTATTCTTCTCAATTCATTTATTTTTTCTTTGTTTCCACCATTCGATTGCATTTTAAACTGGTCATGCAACTAAAGTATTTGATAAGATTTTCTATCCTTTACTATTGGCATTGCTTTTGTCTCCTTTGATGCTTTCCTTTGGCACTTTTTCCCATATTCTGTAGCTACCATATACCACTTCTTGATGTCGAATTACCCTGCCATTGCATTGTTTGTGAGTTTTCTAATTTCTAAATTTATATGATATTGGGACTTAACTGCTTGTTATAGTTTACTGTTGTGGCATTTGTGGTTTATTTCCTGATTATTGCATTTGATACTGCATGTATCAATTTATTTAAACATATACTGTTGGTTCTACCTTGTTGTAATCGATGCTTGTATAGTGGTGAATATACTATAAGATTGGCTTTTTATATCTGCCTTTTCTTTCATTCAATGGGAATATTTGTATTTGGCCTTTGTGTTGTGTTTATTTCTTAAGTGATGAGTAAATTTTATGATTGTCGATCCCTCTATGCTAGTCGACATTTTTTTTATTCCAACGAATTTACCTTAGGCAGGCATCCAATGATTTGTTTGAAGTCATTGTATTATCCCTAAGTTGGTTATGCCTTATAGAATATATTTGAAGCCATAATGTTGCTAATATATTTATCAGATGTATTTCATATAGATTTGAAACTCGAAAGTATGCATAGTATGTGGTATTTGTTGAGTAAACTGTTAGTTTGGAAGTTCGATATGTTTGATTTAAACTTTGGCATTTGATGCCTATGTTGCATGGTGTATTCATTAAGAATAGCATTCAATGTTGTATTGTACATTTGGTAATCGGTAGATGCACTGTATATTGGCATTCAGTTTTATGTGATTCAATGTATATAATTAATGTATTGGTAATCAAATATATATATATATAATTATATATATATGTGTGTAATTATATGTATATATTCATATAAGTAAGTTTATATTTGTATGTATATGTTATTATTTTTTAATCTATTATAATGAAAACAACATTTTGTTTTATAATAAATACATACATATATATATATACACCAATATGTGTGCATATATTTATATATATACATATTATTATATTTTTATATATACATATTATTATATATTTATATATATACATGTTAAATTATATAATTATATATATACATATTATTATATATGTATATATGTATACTTGTATATAAATTTTGGTATTAGAAAAATATTATTTGTCTTGTAATTAATTGATAATATAGTTAGTGAATTGGAAAATTTAAATAGAAATGAAAAGAAATTGATTTGATTATATTTAGATAAATGAAGAGTGTATTTAAATGAGTGAATTTAGTGGCTAAGTATAAGTAATTGGAATGTGGAAATAATGTATTTTATGTTGTATTCGTTGAGTGATTGCTTGTTTTATTATGTCGATTATTGTAAATTGGGATATTTTGGTGATTGTTGCAAAGAGGGTGTCATGATGTAAATTTGTTAAGGTTGTCTTCCAAAGGCTTAAGGGGGAATATTATGTATGTGTGGTTCTTTTGTTAGTTTCACTTTGTAAGTGGTTAGGCAACGTTGTTTTTTGCACTAATTCTTATGATTATGTTATGTGTGCAAGAGGGTCTATGCTTTGCACGGTGTTGAAGTTATATGATTATGTTGTGTGCAAGATGGTAATACCTTACTTGTTGTAGGTTTTACTAGTTGTAAATAGGGGGAGTGGCTCTCAATGGGGCCGGAACCCAAAGTGGTGTCTAGGAAAACTCATTGAAGAGTTTCTTAATATAGTGATAACCTAAGTAATGAATTAGGGGGAAAATGTAGTTCTCACATTAATCAAGATAATGGATGCCTCACCCATGCCTGTAGTGATTGTTTAGGCTAAGGATGGGTTCAAAAGGCTTGGTTGGAAAAATCAACTTCCTTTTCCTCATGAAAGGAATGTTGGTTTTGTATGTGTCACCCTATGGGGTCGGGACCTAGTGAGAGGTTTACCAGGACAACCATAGATAGAAGTCGGGGTCTAGTGAGAGACTACTAGGACAACCCATTTCAGGACCATGTGATGACACTCTTCCCTATTGTATTCTAGCATTCCCTAGTTGTTGTTCTCCTTCTATTACATGTTTGCCTTTGGAAGTGTTGTCAATGTTGTATAGCCCTTGTTTATGTTAGCCTGTTGAATTCTTGTTTGACTTCTTGTGGTGGGACCTTGTGCTATCTCCTAGCACAAGTGGTGGACCTTAGGGTTCCACATGGTTGGGAATTCGGTGCTTTTTCCTCCATTGGGTTTCCTTGTTGCTTGTTTGTGTGTGTGGTAACTACTCATGTTGTTGTGGACTATTGTACTTGTACTAGTTCAAGTGGATTATCTTTTATGTAATTGTATTGGGTTGTAAATCAATGTATCTCCTATTATACTTCAGATGTATATTCTCCCCAATTGTATTCAAGGAAGCATTTTTGTAAACCTAGTAATGTTGTAACAGATAATAATAAACTCTCTTGTAATGGAAACTGTTAAATGATGTATTTTACATATGATAGTTATTTTAAATGATCTTCAATGTTATTTATTTGATGATAATTAGATATACACAATTTTTTTAATTAAGAAAACAATCATTATCCATGCATTAACATATTCCAAAATGTTGAGCTCAATGACCAAACAAGAATTTAAATTGTGTAAGCACAATGAAACAACAAAACATAGACCTATATGATTTATTTAATAATACTATAACTTCACTATCACACTATATATGTAATGAAAATTTTAACCTAATTTCAATTAAAAAGAAAGATTTATAATTGTATATATGAACTTGACTTATATATCTTTTTACATCTATATAGATTTCACTTTGTAAAATATATTAAAAATATTCTTTATAATAAATCGCATTATTTTAACCTTTTAATAATAAATACTTTATTCATGTTATAAATTGAAAATATGCTTGCTTGAATTGTATTCTAAATATATTATACTTGATAGTGTCTTCATATTACTTATTATTCTAAATATCCAAAAATAAATATAGTCCATTGTAGAGCCTTCAAACTTTTGAAAAAGATCTGAGCAAATCTTGGTGTGGCCATAATTTTTTACCTTTGTATCAAAGGATAAGGTTTAGGGTTTTGAGTGGGAAGCCCTCACTGAAATTTTTAGGTTTCAAACCCTTGGGAATTTTTTTTCTTCATTGACCTATCTTTCCTATTTCATGGTCATCTAAGTCACAAATGAGCCTTTTGAGTCATGTCTTTATTGGCCCCATTTTAAGTCTATCGGTTTCCCCTTTTCCTACACCACTTTAATGTCTCCTATAGTCAGGTTGAAATTTTTTCATGCTGAAGGATTTTGGTCTTAGGTTATTCCTAAGGTTTCAAATATCATTGATCTCATATGACCCATCTTTTTTGCACATGGAAAATATCCATTAACTTGGGGGGTCATCCATCACTGAAATGGTTTCCTTTGGTGGTTTTATTTCAGCAACGGGCGATGAACCTTTGGTTCATTTTGGCATCGCTCATCACTGAAATCTTTTGGACCGTGGATCTCACTTCAATGAAATGTGATGAGTGTGTGGCATGTTGTGTCGTGTCATTTTTGAAATTTCTTTGGTTCCTTTTTGAGTTTCAACAACAAGCAATGGAGATCAATGGAAGCAATATAGTGGTCATGTGTCAACACTTTATTCCATCACCAAAGTTATTTAAACCTTCAGCCTCTTTCCAGTGATGAGCAAAGGAAGAAGAGCATAAAGTAAGCAATGTGGTAGCCATGTGTCAAATTTTTGTTTCAATGCTACATTTTTCCATCGTCGAAGACATTTTTATCTTCAGGCTCATTATGGTGACCGATGATGGCCTAGGCCATTTGAAGGTATTGTTGGGAGGGATCAACCCTCTGCTGTGACCAGTGATGGTTTTTTTATTCAATAATATTCCCTCTAGGTAAGTATTACTACTCGTGACTGAAGATTGAAAGCAATGCAAGGAAACTTTTGCAAACAATGTGGTTAAGAGGGGGATAGTTACATGGAAACTTTTCAGCATATCATCATTGTTTCCAATTACGAATGAAAAGGAAAGTGGTGATCCTTAATGGGATTCATTGATTAAGTTTTAAATCCAAAATGATCGACAACTAGGATTAAACATGGAATGATTTATTATCTGTTCGCTTGAACAAGCCAGGGTGGTCATTAAATGTTATACACTCCAATTCTTCCCTTTAATGAGGACCTCTTATAGTTCATTTCATCGTCTGCAATTATCAAGGTATTGAAATAATTGTTGTGGTACTAAAGGAGTGGCATGCAAACGTTGAGTTAATCATCACAAAGACAATAGTGTGGTCTTCATGGGTCTATAAGTATGTGTACGTGTAGCTTGTCTATCATTTTCTAGTTTCCTAGGGGGGTCATGGTTTTGTAGCTTGCAATTGTGATATGTGTCCTTTTATGTTGGATTGATTTGAATTTTCATTCCTGTAAAGGGCACTCTATGGCTTTTAGCTGGTATATTTTCTATAAGATGGGCCATTGCTCAGTGTGATTTTTTGGGTAAGATGGGCGAACCAAGTGATTTAGTCACACTAGTTAGGAGGTCTAAGAGGCTAAGCATTGAGGAACCTCTTGTTTATGTGCCTGAGGCTAAACCTGGTACAATGGAAATTCTAGTTGTCCTGAAGGGTAAGAAAAGTATACATTAGAAGGGTAAGAAAACTATTGTCCAGAGTAAGTTTATAATTTGAGGAACAGGACCATTTTAGAAGAATTGGTCAAGTTTAGAGGGAAAAGGCTTGTCAAGCCTAAGAAGGAATTAAAAAGTAGAATAAGGGTCTTAAGGGTTGTCTAGGGAAGTACAATGCTCCCATTGAATTTTCTAATAACTCTCCAAATGATGGAGAAGGTGATTTTGATGAGCAAGTGATAGTAGCTACTCTAATTTCAATAAAAAAGCCAAGCGAGTGTGCCTACTCAGCTACTGACAAAGCAGTGTGTGACCTCGTTTCTTCCTCTAAGTTGGTGCTTGGTTTTTGGGATTTTTGTGTTGACTCGGTTCTCTTATGGATAGTTCATTAATTTTTGTTGTTGGCACTGATGGTGACTGCTCTGGTTTTGGTGTGAACGTGTGAATTTTGATGCAATGATAATGATTCCTTTTAGAATGCTATCTAGTTCTTCTTCGACTTGTTACATGGCTTCTTTTTTTTTATTTTTCCTCCTCATGGTATGAAATGATTAAACATAAATGTCCGGGAAGTGGCTTGAATTAAGAGGAAATTAATTTTGAAATGCATATGAAATGTAATTGCATTTGAGTTAGATGCTTGTTTCCCCCTCAAGCATTATAAAAGGGATTTCATGGCTCATTGCAAAGGGTTCAAATTTTGGATCTAATGATAGTCTAGGTGGAAGCTAAGCTTAGGAAAGAGAATATTGTAGATAATATAAATGAATAGAATAGTAAATTGTCTTGGTCAGAGGTAAGGTCTGTAAGAATCTTAAATTAGTTTTATAGAAGCTAGAAATACAAAAGAAAATCTTAGTTTAGAAGTGAGTACTCTCCTATGTATCTTTTTTGGAAATTATAAATGAAAATATCAATGGTCTTCTCATTTATCTTCAATTATTCAATTGAATGTGTGGCTTTTTTTCACTTTAAATCAAAGAGTTAATTAAATTCTTGAAGAGGGTCACAGATTTGTAATAAATTGTATAGGATTTGGTAAGAAGTTATGTTTTAGACATTGTGATTTTTCATATTGCAAAGCATTATGGTAATAGTCCACCAATTTTTGAATTGAATACCTAATATATTACTCGTTGTTGCATATTCAACCCCATTATCCCAATTGATGAAGCATTATTCTATTTGTTGGATAATCTTGCAAGTAAATGAGCTAGTGACATGCTTAGCTATGGATTTAAAATGAGAACAAAATTCATTAAAATCTGTCAATCAAGAAGTATGATTTTGAAGTATTTCCTAATTCCTAGCACATAGATGATAATTTACTCAAAGGTCTATCATATCTCAGTGAATTGTGTTTATTTGCAATTAATAGGAATTAATTTTTTTATAAATGTGTCCGCAACTAGACAAATATCACTTGAACACAATAAGGAACACCTTCCTAGGTCCCACAAATCCTAAAGAGTAGGAGTGAAGGTCTTAGAGCCCTTTACTCATTAGTTGGCCACTAGCTTTGATGATTCTTGAGCATAAGGGTTGGCTACCCCTTAGAGAACTTCAAGTTTCTACTAGAAAAAACACCAACAGAATTGGAAACTCTGTTGGGCAAATCTTGTAATCTCCAGTTACAGACTATTGTATTTTAGAGTCAAATGTTTGGTGAATCTTAACTTTGGTTCAAATTTTGAGAAGCTCCTATACCTGGACATATTTTGGTTGCAGCAAAGTTTAGAGAATTTGAGTGTGACTCCACTGGTGGAGAAGACCCAAAACGAGATTTACGTTTGAAATAACTTCATATTGTTTGAGGTTTAATCCTTTGTAAAATAGGTGGAAACTCTTTCTAAAGAACCTAATAAAGAATACATAAATGTTTTAGATCTTGCAAATTTGTAGTCAAGGAAGAAATATTGATAATTGCTACCAGTTTCCAAGTATTCTCATAAATCTAAAGAAAATACTATTGAATTTGTATACAATTTATGGGAAATATTAAGGACTTAAGATGAATAATTCCCAATTAGGTGAAATAGCACTAAGGGAATATTAGTGGTGATTTTACATGATTCTAAAGTGTAACTTCAAATTCATGTATTATTATGGAGAACCATGCTATATGTTAAGATCATAAGAAAAATAGATAGGGGTTTTGCATTTTCAAAGGATCGAGATCATAATTGTGAAAGGGAATTTGAGTTACCTTGGGTATTTATAAGGTAAATGTAGTCAACCTTATAAAAGTGTGAGAAAATGCACTATCAATTCATGCATCCTAGAAAGGAACCAAACACAACAATGTATAATGAGAAAACCTTTGTCATGTCAAGGAAATTTTAGTAACAAAAGGTATAGAGCTATAGATTTTAGTAACATTTTTGGTTATCCAAATGTTGTACCACCTAAGATCAGAGAAAAGATACCAAGGTTCAATGGTGAGATGTCTGAATCTGCAAGTAAACACTTGCAAGAGTTTATTGATGTGATGGGAGATTATGAATTGGATTTTGAGGATGTTATCATGAAATTATTTGTTTAGTCTCTAACAGGAGACACAAGAGATTGGTTCTCATATCTACCAGCATATTCTATACATTCATGGGATGAGTTTAAAGTAGTGTTCATGGAGCAGTTTGGTGAAAGGATTGATCCAATCTTAATAAGACAAAAGTTCATGAGCATGGAGAAAGAAATTAATCAAACAGATATGAACATGAATGCACACAACACTAAGCACAATGAACACTAGAATTTACCTGAAAACCCAAGAAGGGAAAAACCAAAGAGAATGCTAATTCTCAATTATAAAGCACTGATTAAGGTGACACTGATTAAGGTGATTTTTACAAAGGCTCACTACCAAGTTGCTCACTGCAGGGTGGCTCATTGTTTGTTGGCTCACTGTCCAAAATACAAAACAACAAATTAAAAAATAGTCTCACTAACAAAAGTGAACTGATGAAATTGCATCTATATATGCATGAATTCAATTTTGATTAAGAGCACAAATTATGTCTATAGTAGATCTAATCAAGAAACTTTTGCATAACTTCTTCACACAAACTCTACAAAATAGATTACTTATTCCTTCTCACATTCTTATCTGCTTGCACCCATGAAACTCCACACTTCTCATTTCATTGAAAAAAAATAACCTTTACTTCTACCATTCCATTTCATCATAATCTCCTAGGTTCGCTAGACACAATGTTTTCATAGTCTTCCAAGTCAACTAAATACAATTTGAATTAGATCACCACAAAACATGTCGGTATGAAGAACAACCTTGAGATATCCAATAAGGCCTTGCACAATAGTATCAGACCCAAAAGATAGGTCACACATAAAGATCTTCTTAACACATTACTAGGGGGCCAAAAATAGGTCATACATAAGATAGCATAATTGCCAAGAGATAGCAAACATTGAATTACATGAAATATATTTCAAAGTCAGTGAGAATGCCACAACCAAGAAAAAATCTTGATTATCATCAATTTCAGTGTCAACTGGAGAACCAAAATTTGACATACAAAAACTTGCAACATGCTACATAAAGTTTTGGATAGCAAGGATACCCGGAGTAAGCTTTGAGCACAATATCCAACATCAAAAGATTAGACTTCATTATACTGCATTAACTAAATTCAACAAATGTCCCAAAAAGAAGTACTGCCATATTTGGATCAAGGATAATATCCACACTGTGTAACATCATAGCATACAATAGGATAGATTAAGTCTATTCATCATTTGAAACACATCCTTCTGAATCCAAGGTTTTGACATCAATGACAACAATGCTAAATCATCTTCAAAAAATTCTCAACAATCTCCCCCTTTGGCATTGATGAAAAAAAAGAAAAAACACAAAAACACAAAACTCGACAACTCCAACTCTAAATTGAAAACTCCAAGAACTCCAAACTACAAACACCAAAAACTCCAAGTACTCCCCCTTTGTCCAATAATTCAATACCTCTTTTATTTTTATTTTTTCTCTTCATTTTCTCCCCCTTTTTTCCATCAAAGGAAAAGGGCCAAAATTTGAACATTCAGGAACTCAAGTAAAAATAATACTTTTCACATGAAATATTTTCTTGTACCTTTCTCTCACAGTTGGAAGAATCCTCTTCCAAGCTAGCAACACAGAATCCAATCTGGCACTCATACTATCCAACATCTAGTCAACAACATAAATGAGGATGACTAGTCCTGAGATAGGCATTGTCATTCACAATCTTCTAAATCATAAAGTATCCCAGAGAGATGATTCAATCAGACATCAACAATTTCCTTGACCAACCAAAAATTTCTAACCACTTCTTCCCTCTGTCTCTAAATAATTAATAACTTTGATTGCAACTCACCAACTGTTATTCTTTGTTTTCCATATTTTTCTTTGAAGAAACCAAAACTCTTTCCAATATTGTTCATCTCATATTCAACAACTTCAATTATGCTTCTAAAATTATCAATAGTAGCAGGCCACTGAAGACAATACCTGTAGATGTTAGACATCTCCTTAATGCATTCTTTTTTCTCACCAGTGTGTTTGGATAACTTTTGTTTAGATTTAACAGACCTTCTCTCAATCGTAGCTTCAAACTTATGTCCTTCAGATCCTTCCAGCAACATTCTCTCTTCAAAAACTTCTACTAGATTATCCGGTAACAAGTCGGAAACATCTGAAACAATAATACCCTTTTTGAGTAGATAATCAACCAAATCATCATCAATTTTAAGCATTCTAATCATAGATATGGCACACCACATTTCACCAACCTTATTCATATTACCTTCATCTAACATTGATCGAATATCATCTGGATCAACAGAATCATATCTAAGCATAAACTCTTCTTCGTTTTCCTTTTCTTTCGAGATAGTGACGATATATTTTGTGTTAACTTTCCTCTTTTTAGGTTCCAGATGGGAACCACCAATAACAACTTCCAACTCCTTACTAGAGGAGGAAACCTCAAACTGACTGAACAATATCACACCAAAGCACAAATTCATCTGCAAGGATGAGAAATAGACTTTGAATGCACTTTCTTTATCTTCTATACATTCCAAATACCTTTATACTTATTTTCTGACAGGGATGTTGAACTTCCATTTAACATTCTCCTTTGTCAATAGCGAACTCAAAAATTAAAATACCAAACATATGAGCAGAGATCCAAATCAAAAGGGATAACTCTCAACCAAAGACATTATGACATTCTCAATTAGGTTTTCCATTATTAGGCTACACAAATAAAACTGCTTATTTTCCTTCACCATCATGTGTACAAGATATACAACAATAGTCGAAATAGAACCTTCATGATTTCTGAAGTAGATTTTATAAGAGATGTTGTAAGAAACATACTTTATAGTAGGATCAACAATGGTATTTAATATATCAGTAGATCATGGGGGTATTTTTCAATACCAATAAGTTCCTCCATGTCTATGTATTTCATTGTTTTCTTCCCAAGGAGGTCACCAATACTACATAAACTAGTAATAGCTTCAATGGCTTCCTTCATGATCAGATAGGGTTTTTCCAAAACAAAGTTTCCATCCTTGAATTGACTCAATAGGAACAAGATAGATTCTTTGTTTGCAAACTAGGGAAATTCTCCCCATAGATCCATACCCAAAGCATTTATGTTTTTCAATTCATCCATCTTCAATCCTAGTTCCATTTCCTTCATCTTTTGATGATCAAATTCATCCAACTCAACTCCCTTCAATCTTAGTGGAACATCGCCACTTGATCCTCTATTAATAAATTCCATCGTTGCACTTATCTTTTTCAAACTCTTCATCGCTCATTGAAACTTCTTCTTCTCCTCCTTTGCAAACTGAGTAAATATTTTGAAAACTCTCACCTTTTATTTCTTAATTACTCTAATTATTTTTCCACCAAAAACACACATTAATGATGCCAGCAATTGTACTTCACTTTTCAATTAGTCGAATTAAGCTTCATCATTTATCATCAACCAATTCGAACTAAATCATGTTAAAAATCACTTCAATGGTAGTTTGGAGAGGGGGAACTAATAGGATATATAATGAAAAACTCCCCCTAAGCCAAGGTAGATTGGCTCAGATACCGATAGGTCATGTACCAAGATTCGGTACCCCAGAAGTGTTCTACACACTTGTTTCCTCCTTCCTCCAAACCATGACCATCTTCTTCTTAGATTCATTTGATTCTACAACCTTCATTTTTTTCTCAGGATTTTTTAGAGCAACATATCTACATGTGTTAGCATAATGTCTGGGTTGATTGCACTTGTAACATCTTCATCCTGACTTAGCTAAGTGAGCCCTAGGTCTGCACTGATTAGCTTTGTGACAATAACCATAGCATAAATAGAAATAACCATGAAAGATATTCTTCATTCCATTCCTTCTATCCAAATTAGATAATTCACTTTTGCAATGACTTGCTTTATGACCAAACTTGTGATAGTTAAAGCATTTATTATTTAGTTCCATCTTGCTTCTACATTCTATAGCCTTATGTCCAAAATTTTTGCATAGGAAACAGTGACCATTGAATGATAAGTACCTTTGAGCATTTGGATTCCTAAACAAAGGTCTTTTAGGTGTTCTAGAGTTATGGACCTTTCTTTTTACACCAAATCCCATTTCAGCTTCAACTGCTTTGTCATCACCCTTAGTGCCTTGATTTGAGTTTTCACCAAAGAAGCCAAGTCCTCCCTTATCTTTGTGGCATTTTTGTAGGGACAAAATTTGCTCTAGAATCATGCTACTTTCACATACTCTTGCTTCTATTTTCAGCCTTCTTAATTCTTGATCTAACCTCTCATTTTCTTTTGATTTCTGTTTGATAGTATCCTTGATATTTTATCCAGTCTTCTTCCATTCTTCCATTTTCTATTTGATAGTATCTTTGATATTTTCTTCAGTCTTCTTGCATTCATCCAATTGTTGTTTTAAATTCACAATAATTTCCTTTGACTCCTTTAATTCCTAGCTAACCTCTTTGTGTCTTGCTTTGAACTTCTAGATTTTCTCCCTTAGCTTTGAAATACAAGCATTTGTCTCCTTGATATTTTCTTTCAATTTTTTATTTTCAGATTTCATGCCTTCTATATCATCTAACATTATTTTCAGTTCTTCCTCAAAGTGATAAGCTCCTACCATCTGTTCAAATTTCCAAGATCTCCCTCAAGTCGTTAAGCTCTATTTGCAAGGGACCAAGCTCTAATACCAATTGTTGAACAATCTAGATAATTGAGAGGGTGGTGAATCAGTTATCTTAGAATAATTTTATTTTCTTTAATTAATCCAGAGTAAACTTATACCAAACATAAATTAATCAAAAATATATGAACATGAATCCACACAACAACACTAACCACAATGAACACTAGAATTTACATGGATACCCAAGAAGGGAAAAACCACTGAAAATGCTAATTCTCAATTATAAAGCATTGGTTAAGGTGACACTGATTAAGGTGATTTTTACAAAGGATCACTACCAAGTTGTTCACTATAGGGTGGCTCACTATCATTTGGATCATTTCCCAAAATAAAAAACAAGAGATTACAAAATAGTCTCATTGAAAAAAGTGAATTGATGAAATTGCATCTATATATGCATGAATTTAGTTTTGATTAAGAGCACAAATTCTATCTATAGCAGATCTGATCAGGAAACTTTTGCACAACTTCTTCACATAAACTCTACAAAATAGATTACTTCTTCCTTCGCACACTCTTATCTGCGTGCACCCATGAAACTCCACACTTCTCATTTCATCAAACAAAAAAAAAATACTTATACCATTCCATATCATCATAATCTCCTAGGTCGTCCAGACACAACATCTTCATATTCTTCCAAGTCATCCAAATACAATTTGAATTAAATCACCACAAAATGTATGTCAACATGAAGAAAAACCTTGAGATATCCAATAAGGCCTTGTGCACTAGCACCAGACCCAAAAGATAGATCACACATAAAGTTCTTATCATGTTACCAAGGGACCAAAAATAGGTCATGTGTAAGATAGCATAATTTCCAAGAGATAGCAAACATTGAATTACATGAAATATATTTTGGAGCTGATGAGAATGCCACAATCAAGACCAAATCTTGATTATCATCAATTTCAATGTCAACCAGAGAACCACAATTTGACATACAAAAACCTGCAACATGCTACATGAAGTTCCAAATAGCAAGGTTACCCAGAGTAAGCTTTGAGCACAGTAGCCAACATCAAAAGATTAGACTTCATTATACTACATTAACTAAATTCAACAAATGCCCCAAAAAGAAGTATTGTCATGTCTGGATCAAGGATAATATCCACACTATATAACATCATAGCATATGATAGGATAGATTAATTTTTGTCATCATTTGGAGCACATCCTTCTAGATCCAAGATTTTAACATCAATGACAACAATACTAAATCATCTTCAACAACTTCTCAACAATTCAGCCACCAATATTGGTCATCCTAGTACATTTCATGCAAGTAGAACCAGTGGATCAATCAGTAGAGACCTATGTCAAGATGATGAATCTTCTAATACTCCCATTTATCCATCACCACATCATGAAGATCATAGTGAGCTCCAAGTTGAATTTCCACAAGATCAAAGAAAATTTGATCAAGTGTCTTCTATTAAAAGATTGTGTGAAATGAAAAGGCACAAAGGAGAATCACCTTATGAATTTTTCTCTAGATTTGTGGATGCCTTGTTGGAGGTAACCAAAAGTGTCATACTAGAAGGTTTAATATGCATTGATCTATTTTATGAAATGTACAAAGCAAGATTGGGTTCCTTGCCAAAGTAATTGAACCCTCACAATTTGGGCCAAGTAATTGATTGGATAAAGATTGTAGAAGGAACTAAGAATGATTATGTACAACATGTGACGACCCCGAACAATAGTGGGAATCGTCCTGTTGAGAATTATCAAGAAACAATGCAAAGAAATGTAGAAAATGCATCAAAATATGAACACCCATTCTGCTATACAAGAGAGTGTAATGATTGTAATTAATTCTCAAATTACATATCGGCAGATCATTACAGCAATGATGGAGATCAAGATACACAAAATGATAATAGAAGGGGTGTGCCTAGCTTTCATCCTTGGGATGTTTTAAATAGTGATGAAGTGGAAGAGGTATGAGAGGTTATCCCATCTCATGATTTGATCAATAGCAATGGTACTAATGTTGATGATGCCTTGTCACAAACCAATGATCAAGGTATTGAAAATGAAATTTTACACATCTAGTCTGATGAACTTGAATTCAATCTTAGTATTGGTGAGTTTTCATGCTATGGTAATTGTGATGGAATTGATTCATATCATTCCTCTATGGATTATGATTATTTTCTTGGATTGGATATTGAATCCTCTACTTCAAGGAGATATGTTGACAACAATGAGAATGTTTATTTGCTTGGGAGTGAACAATTTTCTTCATGTGAAGAGTTCTCAGAATGTGAGTCAATGATGTCAACTAAAATTGAGGTGGAAAATTTTGAAGATGGTTCTATATATCCTTCAAGTGACTACAATGATTTTGAATATGATGATAATTTGCAAGATATAGATCCTCATGTTGAGGAGGCAAAAGCTTTCATGACATCAATGAAGATAGTGGATAATCCTTTATTTGATGAGACTCCATCCCCACCAACTAAGAGAAGTGATGATCCTTATTGGTGTAGAGATAATCTACTTTTTGAGGATTTTGATGAAGCATTTGATGTTTGGTTAGGATATGGCTATGAGCAAGCAAAGCAGTACAATGATGATTTTTTTTAAAGCAGTGCTTATGGGTCTTTCACATTTGGGACTCATGTTGTAAGTGGGATTAAAGATCATAGTGAGATGGAATTTTCTAAATGTTCCCCTCAAGAATACAATTTCTCTTATGGGGATGATCTAGAAATACTTGAATTACTTGAGGGATGAAATGATTCAAGCATCCATAGTACCAATTGCTTGCTAGTGGATGGACAAACTGCATTGGAAATATAATTGGAATGTGATTTGAGTTTTTCATCAAGGGAGCACGTTAATTTTGTGAATGATGAAGAATTTGAAGATAAGCATATGTGTGTTCAATATGTTGATCCTAAACACGGTGCTAGAAATGATGTAGATACTGATGAACATACTTATGTCCTTGTTGCTCATGATTGTTTGTGTGAGGCAAGGATGGAAAGATTAGCTGCACAAGAAGAGAAGAGCATGCAAATTGATGAAAGAAAGGGTTTAGTATTGAATGACCATATTATGCATCATGATACACATATGGATCATGGATTAGCAATATTTCCCATTGATAATGAAAAAATATTTGATCAATTATTAGATATTGTTGACATTACAAAAAAATTTGAGCCACATGAAGAGCATCCAAGTGATGCAAATGACATGGGATACGATGTTGATCAATATGAATGTGAAATTGAGTTCTTTTTTGATGCATCTCATCTTCTTAGCATGATTGTGGATATGGTTTTCATCAAATAAGGATGGCATTTTTGTGGCAGAGAACAAAGATCTTTATCCAACTGTTAGTGAACAACATTTAAATCATGAAGGCCCATGTTATAGTTACCAATACAAAGATTCCCTTGAATGTGCATATTTTTATTTTGATATATTTAGGGATGATTATTGTCCTACCATACAGCAAAAATTTCCATGAAGTGTTCTAGTTTGATGTAAAAACTGAATGTGATGTCAAAGTTCATGATCAAATGGAATGTGATTTTTTCACTTTTCCATTTCAATCAAATAAGCATATATTGGAACAGGCTAATGAGTAGGGTAGTTTTATAGCATGTATGGCCAATTGTGCTAATCAAAATGGAGCTAACTATGGAAGATTCCTTGGTAAAAGTGTTGATCCATTATAGATATTTGACGATAAGGTTTTTGACAGAGGTAAGAACTGATTTTAAGTTTGGGGGGCCAAGGGCCTCCAATTTTGGGGATTGAAGCCTATGGGACTGAAGAGGGTTCTGAAATTTGATTGGAAACATGTTGTATATCCTTGTAAATATTGTAAATAGGTTTGGTTTGTTTTCTTTCTATTGTGTCTTCTTTCCTTTTCTAGGCAAGCTTCTGGGTTTTTTGTGCTTCTTTGCTAGTCTGCTTCAACTAGAGATCTGGATCCTCATCATACCCACTAGGGGTATGCATCCCTGAGCATGAGCCACTAGTAGAGCCTTTAAAATTTTGAAAAAATTTTGATCAAATCTTGGTGTGGTCATAAATTTTTACCTTTGTATCAAAGGATAAGGTTTAGGATTTTGAGTGGGAAGCCCTCGCTAAAATTTTAGGTTTCAAACCCTTGGGAATTTTTGTTTCTTCATTGACCTATCTTTCCTAGTTCCCGGTCATCTAAGTCACATCTTAAGCCTCTCGAGTCATTTCTTTACCGGTCCCATTTTAAGTTTGTCAATTTCCCCTTTTCCTACATCGCTTTAATGTCTCCTATAGTCAGGTTGAAATTTTTTCATGGTGAAGGATGTCAGTCTTAGGTTGTTCCTAAGGTTTCAAATCTTGTTGATCTCATATGGCCCCTCTTTAAAAACATATTTTTGCATGTGGAAAATATCCATTAACTCAGGGAGTCATCCATCGTTGAAATGGTTTCCTCTACTAGTTTTATTTCAGTGACGAGCAATGAACCTTGGTTCACTTTGGCATCGCTCATCGTCGAAATATTTTGAACCATGGGTCTCACTTCAGCAACATGCAATTTGTGTGTGGAAAGTTGTGTCGCATTGTCACCAAAATTTCTCTAGTTCCTTTATGAGTTTCAATGACGAGCAATAGATATGAATGGAAGCAATACAGTGCCTGCATGTCAACACTTTATTCCATCGCTCGATTAACCCATCACCAAAGTTATTTAAACCCTTAGCCCCTTTCCAGTGACGAGTGAAGGAAGGAGATCATAAATTAAGTAGTGTGGTATCCACATGTTAGATTTATGTTTCATCACTACATATGTCCATTGTCGAAGACATTTTTAACTTCGGGCTCATTATAGTGACCGGCGATGGCCTAGGCCATTTGAAGGTATCATTGGGAGGGATTTTTTGTCAAAGTGCTTAGGAGGGTTCAACCATCTATTGTGATCATCGATGGGTTTTTTATCTAGGAATATTCCCTCCAGGTAAGTATTACTACTCATCACTGAAGATTGAAAAGAAATGCATGGAAACTTTTGCAACAATTGGCAAGTTGCAAACAATGTGGTTAATATGGGGATAGTTATTTGGAAGCTTTCTAGCATATCATCATTGTTTCAATGTATGGATGAAAAGGAAAGTTGTGATCCTTAATGGGCTTCATTGATTAAGTTTTAAATCCAAAATGATCGACAGCCAAGATTAAACATGGAATGATTGATTATCTATTCACTTGAGTGAGCCAAGATGGTCATTAAATGTTATATGCTCCAATTCTTCTATTTAATGAGGATCTCCTGTAGTTCATTTCATCGCCTGCAATTATCAAGGTGTTGAAATAATTTTTGTGGTACTAAAGGAGTGACATGCGAAAGTTGAGTTAATCATCACAAAGACAATAGTGTAGTCTTTTTGGGCCTATAAGTGTGTGTATGTATAGCTTGTCTATCATTTTCTAGTTTCCTAGAGTGATCATAGTTTTGTAGCTTGCAATTGTGCTTTGTGTCATTTTATGTTTGATTGTTTTGAGTTTTCATTCCTACAAAGGGAACTCTATGGGTTTTAGCTGGTGCATTTTCTGTAAGGTGGGCCATTGGTCAATGTGGTGTTTTGGGTAAGATGGTCGAACCAAGTGATTTAGTCACACCAATTAGGAGGTCTAGGAGGCTAAACATGCAGGAACCTCTAGTTTATGTGCCTGAGGCTAAACCTAGTACAATGGAAGTTCCAACAGTCCTGAAGGGTAAGAGAAGTGTCCATAAGAAGGGTAAGAAAACTATTGTTCAGAGTACTTATAATTTGAGAACAGGATCATTTCAGAAGAATTGGTTAAGTTTAGAGGGAAAATTCTTGTCAATCCTAAGAAGGAATTAAAAAATTAGAATAAGGGTCTTAAGGTTTGTCTGGGGAGGCACAATGCTCCCGTTGAAGTTTCTGATAACTCTTGAAGTGATGGAGAAGGAACGGACCCTAACTATGGCTATTGTCCTATTTCCTTGGTGCCCTACAATGATTCTAACGAGAAAGTGATAGTAGCCACTCCAATTTCAGTCAAAAAACCAAGCAAGTGTGCCTACTCAGCTGTTGACAAAGCAATGTAGCACCTCGTTTGTTCATCTAAGCTGGTGCTTGGTTTTTGGGATTTTCGTGTTGACTCAGTTCTCCTATGGCTGGTTCGTCAATTTGTGTTGTTGGTACTAATAGTGACTACTCTTGTTTTGGTGTGAACGTGCGAATTTTGATAAAATGATAACAATGCCTTTTGGAAGGCTAGCCAGTTCTTCTTTGACTTGTTACATGGGTTCTCTTTTTGTCTTTTTCATCCTCGTGATATGAAATGATTAAATGTAACTATCTAACAAGTGGCTCGAATTAAGAGGAAATTAATTTTGAAATGCCTATGAAATTTAATTGCATTTGAGTTGGATGCTTGTTGCTCCCTTGTGTTATAAAAGGGATTTCATGGCTCATTACAAAGGGTTCAAATTTCGGATCTAGTGATAGTCTAGGTGGAAGCTAAGCTAAGGAAATAGAATACTGTAGAAAATATCAATGAATAGAATAGTAAATTTTCTTGTTTAGGCATAAGGTTTGTAAGAATCTTAAATTAGTTTTATTGAAGCTATAGATATAGAAAAAAATCCTAGTTTTGAAGCGAGTACTCTCCTATTTATCTTTTTTGCAAATTATAAATGAACATATCAATGGTCTTCTCATTTATCTTCAGTTGTTCAATTGAATGTGTGGCTTTATTTTCACTTTAACTCAAAGAGTTAATGAAATTCTTGAAGAGGGTCACAGATTTGTAAGAAAGTGCATAGCATTTGGTAAGAAGTTGTGTTTCAAACATTGTGAGTTTTCATATTGCAAAGTATTATGGTAATAGTCCACCAATTTATGAATTGAATAGTTGATATATTATTGGTTGTTGCATATTTGACCCCATTATCCCAATTGATGAAGCACTATTCTATTTGCTGGATAATCTTGCAAGTAAATGATCTAGTGACATGCTTAGCTATGGATTTTAAATGAGAACAAAATTCTTTAAAATCTTTCAATCAAGAAGTATGAGTTTGAAGTATCTCCTAATTCCCAGCACATAGATGATAATTTACTCAAAGGTTTATCAAATCTCAATGAATTGTGTTTATTTGAAATTAATAGGAATTAATTTGTGTATAAATGTGTTCGCAACAAGACAAATATCACTTGAACACAATAAGAAACACTCTCCTAGGTCCCACAGAGCCTAAAGAGTAGGAGTGAAGGTCTCAAAGTTGTTTACTCATTAGTTGGCCACTAGCTTTGATGAGTCTTGAGCATAAGGGTTGGCTACCCTTTAGATTACTTCAAGGTTCTGCTAGAAAAAACACCAACAGTCCAAATTGGTGAGCTCAATGACCTAGCAAGAATATAAAACTTGTAAGTACAATGCATATGGGATAAAAATTTAAAAATAGTTTGATGCAACCTACATGATAGATTAAAAATAAATAAAAAAGTGATATTATTTTTAAAACTAATAAGTCAAAATATACTAGTGTTCCACTTCATTCCTTGTTACATGTTGCACGACACTTAATATGGAAAATAATCATTAAGTTTTTTAGAGATATAATTATATTGACATGATCTAAATTTAGTAATTCTTAAAATTGAGAGAATAATTTTGATATCTCTTTATAGATAACACGAATAATTGTGTCATATTCATTTACATTTAAAATTAGGCATATGGGGTCAACTCTTAGCATGTTTGGCCTAGTTTTTCTTTTATTGAAAAATTTTGGGTATATTTGAGTATTAAATGATGAGAGCATAAACATGGGCCTCATTATCCAAAAATTAATAGAGTCAAAATTGGTGAGCTCAATGACCTAGCAATAATTTAAAACTTGTAAGAACAATGCATGTGGGGTCCACTCTTAGCAAGTTTTTAGAGTTTTGCTTATATAGATAAATTTTGGGTATATCTGATTGTCAAATGATAAGACCACAAACATGAGACTCATTATAAATAAATTAACATAGTCCAAATTGGTGAGCTCGATGACCTAGAAATAATTTAAAACTTGTAAGTACAATGGATATGAGGTCCACTCTTAGCAAGTTTGACATAAAAAATTTTTATTGATAATTTTTTTGTATATATGATTGTCTAAGGATGAGACCATAAATATGGTCCTCATTATCCATGCATTAACATATTCCAAAATGTTGAGCTCAATGACCAAACAATAATTTAAATTGTTTAAGCACAATGAAACAACAAAACATAGACCTAGATGAATGATTTAATAATACTATAACTTAACTATCATATTATACACTTAATGGAAAGTTTAACCAAATTAAAATTAAAAATGAAGATTTATAATTGTATATATGAACTTGACTTATATCTCTTTTTACATCAATATAGATTTCACTTGGTAAAATATATTTTAAATAATCTTTATAATAAATCACATTATTTTAACCTTTTAATAATAAACACTTTATTCGTGTTATAAATTAAAAACATTCTTGCATGAAGTTTCTTCTAAATATATTATACTTGATAGTGTCTTCATATTACTTTTATTCTAAATATCCAAAAATTAACATAGTCCCAATTGGTGAGCTCAATGACCTAGCCAGAATATAAAACTTGTAAGTACAATGCATATGGGATAAAATTTTAAAAAAAATTGATGCAACCTACACAATAGATTAAAAATAAATGAAAAAGTGACATTATTCTTAAAACTAATAAGTCGAAATATACTATTGCTACACTTTATTCCTTGTTACATGTTGCATGACACCCACTAAGGAAAATAATCATTAAGGTTTCTAGAGTAATACAATTATAATGACATCTAAATTTATTAATTCTTAAAATTGAGAGAATAATTTTTATATCTCTCTACAGATATCATGAAAAATTGTTTCATAATTTTTTACATTCAAAATTAGGCATATGGGGTCCACTCTTAGCAAGTTTTGCCTAGTTCTTCTTTTATTGATAAATTTTGGGCATATCTAAGTATTAAATGATGATATCACAAACATGGGCCTCCTTATCCAAAATTTAGCATAGTCCAAATTGGTGAGCTCAATGACCTAGCAATAATCCAAAACTTGTAAGCACAATGCATATGGGGTCCACTCTTAGCAAGTTTGGCCTAGTTTTTCTTTCATTGAAAAATTTTGGTTATATTTGAGTATTAAATGATGAAACCATAAACATGGGCCTCATTATCCAAAAATTAACATAGTCAAAATTGGTGAGCTCAATGACCTAGCAAGAATTTAAAACTTGTAAGGACGATGCATATGGGGTCCACTCTTAGCAAGTTTGATAGTTTTTATTATATTGATAGATTTTGGTTATTATTTGATTGTCAAATGATAAGACCACAAACATGAGCCTCATTATTGATAAATTAACATATTCCAAATTGGTGAGCTCAATGACCTAGCAATAATTTAAAACCTGTGAGTACAATGGATATGAGATCCACTCTTAGCAAGATTGACATAATTGTTTTTTATTAATAAATTTTGTGTATATCTGATTGTCAAATGATGAGACCATAAACATGGGTTCACTATCCATGCATTAACATAGTCCAAAATGTTGAGCTCAATGAGCAAACAAGAATTTAAATTGTGTAAGCATAATGAAACAAAAAAAAATAGACCTAGATGATTGATTTAATAATACTATAACTTAACTATCACACTATACACTTAATGACAAGTTTACCCTAATCTAAATTAAAAAGAAAGATATATAATTGTATATATGAACTTGACTTATATCTCTTTCTACATCAATATAGATTTCAATTTGTAAAATATATTAAAATTATTCTTTATAATAAATCACATTATTTTAACCTTTTAATAATAAATACTTTATTCATGTTGTAAATCAAAAAATGCTTGCATGAAGCATCTTCTAAATATATTATACTTGATAGTGACTTCATATTGCTTATTATTCTAAATATCCAAAAATTAACATAGTTCAAATTGGTGAACTCAATGACCTAGCAATAATCTAAAACTTGTAAGTACAATGAATATGGGATAAAAATTTAAAAACAGTTTGATGCAGCCTACACAATAGATTAAGGATAAATGAAAAAGTGACATTATTCTTAAAACTAATGAGTCAAAATATACTAGTGTTCCACTTTACTCCTTGTTACATGTTGCATGACACCCGATAAGGAAAATAATCATTAAGTTTTTTAGAGCAATACAATTATAATGACATCTAAATTTATTAATTCTTAAAATTGAGAGAAGAATTTTGAGATCTCTCTATAGATAACACAAAGAATTGTTTCATAATTTTTTTAACATTAGAAATTAGACATATGGGGTTCGCTCTTAGCAAGTTTGGCCTAGTTCTTCTTTTATTGAGAAATTTTTGGTATATCTAAGTATTAAATGATGATATCACAAACATGGGCCTCCTTATCCAAAATTTAGCATAGTCCAAATTGGTGAGCTCAATGACCTAGCAATAATCCAAAACTTGTAAGTACAATGCATATGGAGTCCACTCTTTGCAAGTTTGGCCTATTTTTTCTTTCATTGATATTTTTTTGTTATATTTGAGTATTAAATGATGAAACCATAAACATGGGCCTCATTATCCAAAAATTAACATAGTCAAAATTGGTGAGCTCAATGACCTAGCAAGAATTTAAAACTTGTAAGGACAATCCATATGGGGTCCACTCTTAGCAAGTTTGATAGTTTTTATTTTATTGATAGATTTTGGTTATTATCTGATTGTCAAATGATAAGACCACAGACATGAGCCTCATTATTGATAAATTAACATAGTCCAAATTGGTGAGCTCAATGACCTAGCAATAATTTAAAACTTTTAAGTACAATGGATATGAGATCCACTCTTACAAAGTTTGATATAATTGTTTTTTATTAATAAATTTTATGTATATCTAACTGTCAAATGATGAGACCATAAACATGGGTTCACTATCCATGCATTAACATAGTCCAAAATGTTGAGCTCAATGAGAAAACAAGAATTTAAATTGTTTAAGCATAATGAAACAAAAAAAAAATAGACCTAGATGATTGATTTAATAATACTATAACTTAACTATCACACTATACACTTAATGACAAGTTTACCCTATTCTAAATTAAAAAGAAAGATATATAATTGTATATATGAACTCTACTTATATCTCTTTCTACATCAATATAGATTTCACTTTGTAAAATATATTAAAATTATTCTTTATAATAAATCACATTATTTTAACCTTTTAATAATAAATACTTTATTCATGTTGTAAATCAAAAAATGCTTGCATGAAGCATCTTCTAAATATATTATACTTGACAGTGACTTCATATTGCTTATTATTCTAAATATCCAAAAATTAACATAGTTCAAATTGGTGAACTCAATGACCTAGCAATAATATAAAACTTGTAAGTACAATGAATATGGGATAAAAATTTAAAAACAGTTTGATGCAACCTACACAGTAGATTAAAGATAAATGAAAAAGTGACATTATTCTTAAAACTAATAAGTCAAAATATACTTGTGTTCCACTTTACTCCTTGTTACATGTTGCATGACACCTAATAAGGAAAATAATCATTAAGTTTTTTAGAGTAATACAATTATAATGACATCTAAATTTATTAATTCTTAAAATTGAGAGAATAATTTTGAGATCTCTCTATAGATAACACAAAGAATTGTTTCATAATTTTTTTAACATTAGAAATTAGACATATGGGGTCCGCTCTTAGCAAGTTTGGCCTAGTTCTTCTTTTATTGATAAATTTTGGGTATATCTAATTATTAAATGAGTTTGACTCGAAACTACACGGTTGAATCCTGATAGCAATATCATAAGTTTGGCCTAGTTCTTCTTTTATTGATAAATTTTGGGTATATCTAAGTATTAAATGATGATATCACAAACATGGGCCTCCTTATCCAAAATTTAGCATAGTCCAAATTGGTGAGCTCAATGACCTAGCAATAATCCAAAACTTGTAAGTACAATGCATATGGTGTCCACTCTTTGCAAGTTTGGCCTAGTTTTTCTTTCATTGATAATTTTTTGTTATATTTGAGTATTAAATGATGAAACCATAAATATGGCCTTCATTATTCAAAAATTAACATAGTCAAAATTGGTGAGCTCAATGACCTAGCAAGAATTTAAAACTTGTAAGGACAATCCATATGGGTCCACTTTTAGCAAGTTTGATATTTTTTATTTTATTGATAGATTTTGGGTATTATCTGATTGTCAAATGATAAGACCACAGACATGAGCCTCATTATTGATAAATTAACATAGTCCAAATTGGTGAGCTCAATGACCTAGCAATAATTTAAAAATTGTAAGTACACTATACACTTAATGGGTCAATGAGTTTGACTCGAAACTACACGGTTGAATCCTGATAGCAATATCATAAGTTTGGCCTAGTTCTTCTTTTATTGATAAATTTTGGGTATATCTAAGTATTAAATGATGATATCACAAACATGGGCCTCCTTATCCAAAATTTAGCATAGTCCAAATTGGTGAGCTCAATGACCTAGAAATAATCCAAAACTTGTAAGTACAATGCATATGGGGTCCACTCTTTGCAAGTTTGGCCTAGTTTTTCTTTCATTGATACACTTAATGGGTCAATGAGTTTGACTCGAAACTACACGGTTGAATCCTGATAGCAATATCATAAGTTTGGCCTAGTTCTTCTTTTATTGATAAATTTTGGGTATATCTAAGTATTAAATGATGATATCACAAACATGGGCCTCCTTATCCAAAATTTAGCATAGTCCAAATTGGTGAGCTCAATGACCTAGCAATAATCCAAAACTTGTAAGTACAATGCATATGGGGTCCACTCTTTGCAAGTTTGGCCTAGTTTTTCTTTCATTGATAATTTTTTGTTATATTTGAGTATTAAATGATGAAACCATAAATATGGCCTTCATTATCCAAAAATTAACATAGTAAAAATTGGTGAGCTCAATGACCTAGCAAGAATTTAAAACTTGTAAGGACAATCCATATGGGTCCACTTTTAGCAAGTTTGATATTTTTTTATTTTATTGATAGATTTTGGGTATTATCTGATTGTCAAATGATAAGACCATAGACATGAGCCTCATTATTGATAAATTAACATAGTCCAAATTGGTGAGCTCAATGACCTAGCAATAATTTAAAAATTGTAAGTACAATGGATATGAGATCCACTCTTAGAAAGTTAGACATAATTGTTTTTTATTAATAAATTTTATGTATATTTGATTGTCAAATGATGAGACCGTAAACATGGGTTCACTATCCATGCATTAACATATTCCAAAATGTTGAGCTCAATGAGCAAACAAGAATTTAAATTGTGTAATCATAATGAAACAAAAAATAATAGACCTAGATGATTGATTTAATAATACTAGATAACTTAACTATCACACTATACACTTAATGACAAGTTTACCCTAATTTAAATTAAAAAGAAAGATATATAATTGTATATATGAACTTGACTTATATCTGTTTCTACATCAATATAGATTTCACTTTGTCAAATATATTAAAATTATTCTTTATAATAAATCACATTATTTTAACCTTTTAATAATAAATACTTTATTCATGTTGTAAATCAAAAAATGCTTGCATGAAGCATCTTCTAAATATATTATACTTGACAGTGACTTCATATTACTTATTATTCTAAATATCCAAAAATTAACATAGTTCAAATTGGTGAACTCAATGACCTAGAAATAGTATAAAACTTGTAAGTACGGTGAATATGGGATAAAAAATTTAAAACAGTTTGATACAACCTACACAATAGATTAAAGATAAATGAAAAAGTGACATTTTTCTTAAAACTAATAAGTCAAAATATACTAGTGTTCCACTTTACTCCTTGTTACATGTTGCATGACACCCGATAAGGAAAATAATCATTAAGTTTTTTAGAGTAATACAATTATAATGATATCTAAATTTATTAATTCTTAAAATTGAGAGAAGAATTTTGAGATCTCTCTATAGATAACACAAAGAATTGTTTCATAATTTTTTTAACATTAAAAATTAGACATATGGGGTCCGCTCTTAGCAAGTTTGGCCTAGTTCTTCTTTTATTGATAAATTTTGGGTATATCTAAGTATTAAATGATGATTTCACAAACATGGGCCTCCTTATCCAAAATTTAGCATAGTCCAAATTGGTGAGCTCAATGACCTAGCAATAATCCAAAACTTGTAAGTACAATGCATATGGGGTCCACTCTTAGCAAGTTTGACATAGTTTTTCTTATATTGATAAATTTTGGGTACATCTGATTGTCAAATTATGAGACTACAAACATGAGCCTCATTATGAATAAATTAACATAGTCCAAATTGGTGAGCTCAATGACCTAGCAATAATTTAAAACTTATAAGTACAATGCATATGGGATCCACTCTTAGCAAGTTTGATATAATTGTTTTTTTATTGAGAAATTTTGGGTATATCTTATTGTCAAATGATGAGACCACAAACATGGGCCTCATTATCCACACATTAACATAGTCCAAAATGGTGAGTTCAATGACCAAACAAGAATTTAAAATGTGTAAGCACAATGAAACAATAAATCATAGACCTAAATGATTGATTTAATAATACTATAACTTAACTACACATTATACTCTTAATAACAATTTTAAACTAATTTAAATTAAAAAATATTTATAATTGTATATATGAACTTGACTTATATATCTTTTTACATCAATATAGATTTCACTTTGAAAAAAAATATTAAAAATATTTTTTTCTAATAAATCATATTATTTTAACCTTTTAATAACTAGCACTTGTATCTAAAGGATGTTCAAGGATATCCGATAATTATATGTATATTAATATGTTAGACAGTATGTGTTTATGCATGGACGTGTATGGGTGCAATATGCTGCAAATTCTAACTGTATGTGGCTGGATTAAACAATTAATAAGTGCTAAATAATGAAATAAAATAAACTTAGACAAATCTAAATGTTTTTCTTTAAGTATTATTTGATTTTGAAATATTTGCATATAGATTTAAAACATAATCCAATGCAAATAAACAAAGAAAGTTGTCGTCATTTTGACAAAACGTTGCAAATGGAAATAGAATGTTCCCATTTAATTGGAAAATCAATATTTATCTATTTAAGTAAGATTTTGGAAGTTTTTACCATTAAATGACAACTGATTTACAATAAACTACAGCTAAAACTTATTTTTCAATGACTCAATAGTAATTTGTAAACATGAGACTTATTTCAGACTCAAATCTCACACCATATATACTCTATCAGCTAGTAAATGCTTTATTCATGTTACAAATTAAAAACATGCTTGCTGGAGCGTCTTCTAAATATATTATACTTGATAGTGTCTTCATATTACTTATTACTCTAAAAATCCATCGTTTTCCTCTGTAATCTTGTAATAGAAGCAGATAAGATGAGCTAATGGCCACCTCCTGGAGTAGGAGCCGATACAAGAATCCGTTCCTCGCGAATGCGCAGAGGCACTCCTCTTAGCCCCGATTTAGCGACTCTAGAAACCTCGATCTTACCCAGCCCATGGCTGCCTTCATATGTTGACAGGCGCTGAACTTCGAGCCTAGGAGATTCCTGCTCTGCATCTCCCTCGGTTCGACCCTTAAATCCGAACTCCAGATTACCACCCTTTTCTTTTATTGCATTGTTTCTAGAGGCGCTCCAGGGCTTCATCTCTGCTGCCTCTATGAATGACAGCTCAGCTTTCGAATTTTGTGGGCTGAAATCCTGGTCATTATTCTCCAGCAGTAGTCTCGCTGCGCCACATACCTTCAATCCAACCAGAAGCAAACAGAACAGATTCACCCACATTTTCAAATGAATCTTCACCATATTACTACTCTGGGTATAGCACTTCTACTAGTTCCTTATTCTCTCTACTCAACAGTGTGAGAAACTAGTTGAGAATTTGATGAACTGATGGACTTCATGGTCCGGGAATGAGATATTTATACCGGGAATGAGATATTTATAGAGGTGGATTGTCAATTTTCAATTTGTTTCTACAACCTCAGAGCTCACGTCTGTAAAACAACATGTGGTAGAATTGGTATGGTCCTCGTTATAGATTTGTGCCATCGTTGTTGTACCTTTTCACTAGGTATTGCCTAAACTAGAATTTATTCTTCTTTCTTTCAATTATAGGACCCTCGTAGGTTCCTATTCCTGAAAGATCTGTTCACTTCCTTGGGACGAAGTCTTGGTTATTAAGGACTGAAACCTCACATGAAGAGACGATAATATATTCATGGTCCAAGAAAGGCAGCTCTGCACTTCGCTGAGCTTATGACTTTCCCCATCGTGGTGGACTTTAAAAACCTACGTGACAGATTTATAACTTTCTGGTATTGAATTTACTTAGATGTCGTTTCTGTGACCTAATTCCATGAACATGACCCCTTTTCTGTCGTTAGCCCATTTGTAGTAGCTTTATTTTCAAAGCAGTGTCCAGATTCAAGAGTAACCTTTTGACCAACCATTCTGCTCCGCACACCACGTAATTTCTTTCTGTTTTTGCTTCCCCTACTAGATTGTACCTAACAATGTTTAAGGGCCCAACGACGTGGAACTAAGAGTCTACCTATATCTAAAATGATGATGCTGTCATTTTGAATGAATTATCCTATTTACCATTTTTTTTCTTGGTTTGAATTATTTTCCATAGAATTTAAGCTTTTGTTGTCTATTTCTTTATGTATCAATTTTTTGTCAATTCAATTTGTTATTTGCGTATTTTTTATCTATATCTAGGGGTTTGATTATTCTCTTGTACGATCATTGAATAGCTTAAATTTCTATTAGGTTTTTTTAGTCATTGCTTCATCGTATTTTTCTTCCACCCTACACCCTATACCTATACTTGTGTTGACCTTTAGGGTTTACATTTCACACTTATTTTATATCTAATTATTGACTATCTTTTCTTATTCATATCAACATTGAGGTCGTTCTTTAGGGTTTCTCTTGCTCTAATTACCTCTTACATACCAATAGGGTCTCTATTTCATTGATATATCTTTCATAATTATGGATACTTTTAGACTATTATTTCTCTCACATGTACATGCATGTCTTGTAAATTTTGAAATATTTCTCTCTTTTGTGACAAATGATCCTCCCATATTCCATACTCTCATGACATTTTATTCTATGAATGAGGATGTGCTTTCCATGGAGATGTTATTTTATCATGTATTTATTTTTCTCCTTAATTGAGTTTGTTTGTTCTAATCCTTTCAATTTAGACATACTCACTTCACTTGTTCATGACTTTCATGTTTATCCTATTTCATCTATGGCTTATGATAGTGATGATAATGCATATAGTGAAACCTCACCTCATGTTAATGATATACCTACTATAACTAGGCATTAATAGGGTTACACCCTTTTTACCTATTCATAGTTCATTGATACTTATCTTAGATATGATATTAATGGTTAAGCCAATCTTCCATTAAAGAATTTAAAATATACATATATTTTCTATAATCATACATTTGTAGTATTTATTTCCCACTAGTAATATCACTGTGTTAGTGTTACATTCTAGATAGAGTCCCTCCCAAGACCTATAAGGAAAAACATAGAGAAAATGTAGAAAGAAGATGATTTATATGTCTTGTTTATGCCTCTACATTTTTTATTTTTGTCCATTATGATACATTTAATTAAATCATATAAAAAATTCCCTTCCATTATACTTGGATATATGCCCATACCTTATTCTAAAGTTGTCATTTTGTGTAGGTTGCAACAATGCTAACAAACATCGCATGACCTAATTTTCACCTACTAATTGCATATGTTCAAAAATTCCTTAAGGACTTTGAAAAAATCCATTTTGTCTGTATCTTACAACTAGTGCATTCTATGAGATTACATTTCGCTCAACCTCCTTAAAGTTGCACAAATTTCCTAGTACAAAAAGCACAAAATATTTCACATGATTTCTACCTACATATACTTTATGCGTACATATTTACCATGGGAGTAGAAATAATAGCATTAAAAAATTACTCTATCATTGATAGTTTGAGAGATATCTATATCTTTTTCCAATGTTCCCATTTCAACACAAACTTCAACCATGCTAGTAAGTTTGAATTATCAAGCTACTAACATATTCACTATATTTGAATGACCATATTATTTCCTAGTTCCCCAATCAAGATCCATCTTAATAATCTTATGTAGAGAATTTGTGCATGTAGGAGATGTAAATTATTTGTGGGCAACGAAATAGTGTATTTTTTCCTTTGTGAAAGTATGTTCATAAAAATTTAGATTTTTAATAATTGGGAACATGTAGAGAACTATTTGTGTAGTGCCCCCTATTTGTAGCTTGTATTTGAGGGATCAATTGTTCAACTTCATTATTTCTTTGTGTTTTTTGTGGTGATAATTTTATGGCTCTAAATGGTGTGTATGAACTACAACATGTTGGAGATAAGGTTCCTTAACATGTCAATCATTAGAATTTTATATATTTACATACCTGATTTATTAGTATGCTTCAATTCAGTAATTTCTATTATATATATTATGATTAAATGTGAACCTGATTATTTATGTGCAAAAGGAATAAATTATGTAATGAGTTATATCATGGATATTACTTTTATACTTTATGATATTGTACTTTCTTGGGTATTTTGATGTGTTTTGGTTATATATACACTGAGAAGGTACCTATTGAGGGTGGTGTTAGCATAGTCAACTTGTTAAGAAATAATGAGTTATTGCTCCTCTTGAAAAGTGGAAAACTACTCCAATGTTCCTTGTGAGTTAGGTCTTGACCATGGTGGGATAGCAAAGTGATCATCATTAACATGTTTCATCAAGGGACCTAGATGGTTAGGTTTTTTGGAAATGATACTACTAACATGCAATCAAAAATAATAGATCTAATATTCAGAAAATGAATTGCACATTCAAATTTTTCCATAGAAGATTTATCAATTAAATGCTCTTTCCTAAATAAACTCATATTGCTTTTAAAGAAAAATGATTTAGGGTAACAAGAAATAATTAAATAAATTCTAAATTAAATGGAAAATGACAAGATTTGTTTCATTAATCATTTTTTAGCATTCAAACAAAATCTCGCAAACTGTTGCTAAAGAAAATAGCCATTCACACAATTGTTAACAATAATGCAATCTTCCAAGGAAATAAAATTAATCAAAAGATTTTTAGATTTTATCAAATCAAAATGTCATCAAACATGCACAAATATGAGATAAAATCTTACATAATTTCATAATAATATACAAGATTTCATTAATTTATTCATTTCAAAAAAAATAGAACAATCATACCATCACCAGTACACCAGATTGAGATGCATGAAAAATAGGTGCAATCCTTTAATTCATCAAAATATGATCTTCACAGAGTTGGTAGGAAACCCAGACTGATAATGTATGTGTTTACTTTTCAAAATTATATCAAAATTAGATCCTTTAGAATGATCTAGAATTAAAAAAATATGAGGCACGAGGTTCCCTAAATTGTTGATTTGAAAGAAAAGCCAACTGAAACTAACTTTAGTGCCCCAAATCTATTTGAGTTTAATTGAGATTAAACTAAAATCTAACAAAGGTGCCTCAGTTTTAGTTCTAATACCAACTAAACTTAAACTAAAGAAACTAAAGGCATAACTGAAAGTAAACTAAAACCCAACACCAAATCTAGAATTATAACTTGGGTGTTGACTTATTACAAACATATTCAAAATGAAAGAAAACTTTAAAAACTTCAACTCCAATTAATTGAGAAAGCTATTGGTGAAGGAAAAAATCACTTCATTCATTTTCTCCATAGGTGGGCCCTAGTGATACTGCAATTTTATTCTTTGATTGAAATCCAAACTCTCCATTTTCTCTTGTAATTGGACAAAGGAAATTAACTCATCTTGAAAAGAGTGGAGCCATGCTTTCTTATCCATCATTTTGTCAATTTCTACTTGAGTCACTTGTCCCTACATAAGCTTCTTCAATAGTCCATCCATTTTACTTGGGGTTATCATTACAACAGGTGTCTCCCAGAATGTGTAGTCCAATCTTCCCACAAAATTCTCAATCTTGGTCATGTAGCTCATTTAGCTAGACCCTTGTTTCTATTTAGTTTAGTTTCGCACTTATTCAATATATAATTGGCTCTTAACTGTGCATCCTTCAACCATTAAAGAGGTTTATTCTAATCTTCCTCTTCAATTATTATTGCTTTGATCAAATATTTAGTAGTTGTTGCTTTTATTTTGTGTAAAATTGGGATGTAATCCTCCCAAACCAATAATTTTGCATCTATTCCCACCTCAATTTATTGTGTTAGACTATTCTCATCACTAATGTGGTGATCAAAATTTATTATTTTCCTTACCACTTTATTGGCTAAGAATAAAAATCAGATTTCCATTGTTCTACTATTGCAATCCATCCCTTAAGGTCAGAATGCCTAACCTCTCCTTTCAATGCTACTTGTAAGGTGGATTTAGGAGTAGTTGTATCCACTGATCATATTAAATTAGTCACATAGGTCATCAATCCAGCCACTTGAGCTTTGAGCCCCTCCTTCATGTTTTCAACCTTCTACATAATTTTAAGGATAGTAGAGACAGACATCTAGAGAGATTGTTGCACTCTCCTTCCCATGTCTATACACCTAAATCAACTTGCCTGATTTGGTAATCTACGGGCCTCATCTAGAATTTAAATTTATCCACTAGAGGGATGGCTATTTGAGTTGTTCTATTTCCTTTCTCATCTATGGTGATTGTGGATATTATCCTTGACATTTTCTTCTTCTTTGCGAGAGAATGGAAGGCTGCTAACAATATTCTTAAACTCTTTTCTTCACCTCCTTCTACATATGTCCTCTACCTTCTCTAAATAGTATTGTTTAACCAAATGGTCACATTGGAGGACACATTTCTTTGTGGAGAGAGAATAATTTCAATGTTATGGGAACCCTCTGAGTCAGCTTCCTTAGTCTCCCTTTTCTCTATTTCCACTATTTTTTGTCCTTTCTCTCCCTAGACCTGTTCATTTGGTACTTATTTGATTTGGTCCAACTCTTATTCCTAAAGTTCTTTTGTTATTATCTCTACAATAGGAACTTCTCTTTGTGCATCTTCCTCTTCAACTACCTCTTCTTCTTCAATTGCTTTGTTTTGAACCTCCTCTTCTTCTATAGGTGGCTCCTTTTCTTGAGGAGGAGGGAGAGGAGGGTCCTTTGGAGGAGAACACGGGTGTGGAGGAGGAATTGGTAAAGTAGATTCATGAGGTGGAAAGGGTAGAAGTGAAGGTGGAGGTGAAGGAGGAGGTGATGGAGGAGGATCAAGTGGAGACATTGGAGAAGGAGGGAGTAAAGTCAAAGTGGATTCATGTGGAGGAGTTGAGGAATGTGTTTGAGGAACCTCTCTTTGAGAAACCCTTTCCTAAATGGATGCCTTGGTTCTCTTCCTTCTTACCAAATTTTCCTCTTCTTCAACATCCTCTTCACTAGAATCAATCTCAATTCTTTCCTTAGCTTTCCTTTTCTTTGCTATAGCCTTGGAAGATGAAGCCTTTTGGGTTTTGGTTGTTGTAGTAAAGGATCCTTCTCCTATTTGAGCCTTTTTGGTGCTAGGTTGTGGTTTTGGTAGCTCCATCATGGGGAAAGGACACTTAAGCCATCTCAAAGAGCAAGTCTTGACTCTTTCAACCCTAGTGTCAATGCTATCATCTTCTTGAATTGGTCAATCTTCATTGAAGATTAGTTGATTGTAGATACCTTGCCCACTATATATGGGATCCAAGACCTTCCCATTTTATTTGAGGTCCTTGGGCATTTGGGCATCTATAAAAGATTTTATTAAATTTACTGTCAACTAATAGTAATCCTTCATCCTAACTTCAAATTTTTCTTCACAATTGGCACAATGGTTTCTATTGTAGGCTCGTGTATGAAGACAAAGCCTATAACCTTGAATTTTTTACCAATTGGGTCAAATTGACCCATTGGTTGATTGTACATCTCCAAGGAGTATTTGGCCAACTCTTTTTCTATATTATTTGTATTTTTCATGTTGGCATATAAACATACCCTAATATTAACTTGTAAAGAATATCCAGACTTGTGCTTTTTATCTATCAACTTATGGTTTTTTTTTACTTGTTTGCAAATATCCAACAATATCATTTTTTCTAATGGATACCTTCGCAACTTATATGGAGATTTGTGGAAGCAAACTAGTCTAATGTACGTAAAGGTTTTGAACTGAATGTACCAATTTCCCCAATTTTTAAGCTCTTCCATGGCTTCAATGGATATTCTTCTAGATAAATTTCCCTCCAATCCTTTGATTAATGCATAGACAAATTTTGTCCTTGACATCATAGAAATGTGTGTAACTATCCTTCAATTTCAATTGAGGATAATGCTCAAATGGTCACCTCCCCAAGCTAGAAGGAACCTACTTTGTTCAACCTTAAAAAAGTGGCTTGAGTTCTAAGCCAACAGATACACCAAGTATGATGTCATGTAAAAATTGGCGGTCTAGAGGATATTTCTTAACTATTCATGTATGGTGTCATTGATTAGGGTAGCCCAATCAATCTTCAATTTCTTGCTATCATAAATGGTCAAGATAAACATAACCATCCATGGGTAGAAATCCCTAGCATGGGGGTACCCAAATACTCTACTTGACAATGTTATCAAATCCTTGGTGTCTTCCCTGAATTCACTCCTATGTTGAACTCTGGCCATTTTGAGGGTCATCTTCCTAGGAGTTAATAGAAATTAGTTGTTGATGAGGTTAAGATTGCTTGCCTCATGGTTCTCAAAATAATCATAGCTTTTTTCATGTATATAGCCTCATATTTGGGATAGGAAGGGACCCTAAATACTCTCTATCATGTCTAAACTCAAGCCTAGTACCACCTCTCCAATTGATCCCATAATCCTTCAATGCTTTTGGTCAGAGATTTGTGTACATGTCAATACAAGCTTTGGAGATTGCACTATTATTGAGAAGGAAGTTGCCTCCACTAAGCCTGAATTATCCAATGAGGTAGTTGCACATGTTCTTGTTTCTTCATCATAAATTCTTCTCTTGAACTCATCCATGTCTTTATGTCTAAGGTCAGTGTCTCTAATTTTAGAGTAAGGAGATAACATTTTTAATGGAGGGTGGTAGCCCTTGTATTGGTACTTCATCTCCACTGGATCTTTTGGCATATCTCTTGCATATAAAACACCATGTGTTAAGATAATCCTTAATGAACACTTAAGGAAAGCATAGACATCTTTTAATCTAGCCCTGATGACTAATAAATAAATTAGACTACAAAGCAGAAGCTTGTTAAAAGAGCATCCTATGCAAAAGAATACCATCAAGGATTTAGCTTCGGTTTTAAGCTCAATAGCTTACCAAAGAACCAAAATAGTTCAAATAAATGAAGTTTAAACACTAATAGCAACACATTAAAGCTTACTCTTGTTTGTGGTCTTTCAAGAGTCGAAGATTAGGAGTTTAGTATACCTTATGTTCATAATATCATTAGGATTCAAAGGGTATCTCCAACTATCGGCACATGATAATACAATTAAATCCTACGGGAGTTGGGACTCGAAAATGTAACCTATTTCTACTCATAAGATCTTTAGAAGTTAAAGGTAGCTCTGATTAGCGACATCTAAAAGGTTTTCAGGGGGTCAGGCTTTGGGATTTTTTCTTAAGATTTGTATTTAAATTCAACACTTGGTATGACTTGTGCCAATATGATGTCCGATGAACATACTACTTTTGACTTAAAGACTATCATTTTGGGTATTGAGGATCAAATGATTCACTTATGTATTATCATAAAGGGTGTCTTTTGAAGGAAACTTCTAACTAAAAACACTCAATATATTCTAACTCATTTCAATAAGGTCTTTTTTCTCTTAATGTATCAGGGGTCAGGCGGTGATATCACCTAACTTTTGTCTTAATTATCAAACAACTAATAAAGGATATTCTCGATTCTCGAAATCTGATGATTCAAAAGTTAGTTTCCACTAAGGCCATAGGGATGGGACTTCAGGAGTCGGACATTTGGATTACCATGTTGGCATAATTAGTTATATATGGCATATTACATTGTATGTGGCGGGTATAAATGCAGGTGTACCTAGTTAACTGATTGTAACTGTTTCAGTCAACTGCCTCCATTCAACATCCGATCAACTGCTTCCTCTATGCCATATAAATGCAGATGTATTCCTCGAATAATATACAATACAATGAAATATATAATGAAGTTTTATGCTCTTATTTGGTATCAGAGCATCCTATGTGTGGGAGTATGAAGATCTGTGGTCTCTTTGATGTTCCTATGTATGTGTGGTGAAAGCAGCACATGGATCTGGCATAATGTTGGGCGATGGAATTATTTTTAATTGCAAAGTTCTGTAATCAGCTTGAAGGAGTTGGAAGGCGTTGGATATATAAATAATCCCATTTAAAGTTTGAAGAAATTCAGGCCAAAAAAGACTTGCACAGAGTTGTTGGTTATGGGGTTCGATGGGTGCGATGTAACAGAGAGGCGTTGAGGGCCTGGCTTAAACGTCACACACTAAGCTTTGACTGCTTAGTGTGGACGTGTCATGGGCCCCACTCTTAACCGGCCATTCCAAGTTTATACTTTTACCTTTCCCGTTACTCATCGCCGTTTCCGTTTCCCCTGTTCACCGTTAGCATTCAAAATTTTCCCGCGCAGTCTCACCACTTCAGCACATTCAAAACCAGGTTTCCCACGTGCTTGGTTTTCATTTGTCACTCGCGGTCTGTGCAAAAATGGCAAGTTTGGAACAAAGTATAGACGTCCATTAAAGCATTAGGGATTATTCAATATGCTCTGGTAGACATGTATGCAAACTGTGGAAACATAGACAAGGCACGTCAACTGTTTGACAGGATACCTCAAAGAAATCTGGTCTCGTGGAAAGCTATTCTTGCAGGATATGGACAGAATGCATTTGCTGAAAAGGATTTACAGATTTCCAATCAAATTTAATGGGCAGAAGTAAATCAAAACTCCGCAATTTTTGCCAACATCCTCCCTGCCTGTGCCAAAAGAGCTTTGGAACGGGATATGGACATCCATCACAGCATAAAGAAAACCATTTTTCTGTCAGATGGTGTAGCTGCAACCGCCCTGGTAGATATGTACGCAAAATGTGGAAGCATAGACAAGGCACGTGAACTGTTTGACCAAATGCCTCAAAAAAATCTGATCACATGGAATGCCATGATTGCAGGGTATGCACAAAAGGGGTTTGTTGAAATGGCTTCAGAAACTTTCAAGCAAATGCAATTGGCATGTGTACAGCCAGACTCTACAACCTTTGCCAGCATCCTCCTTGCCTGTGCCAAAATGGGAGCTTTGGAACAGGGTATGGACATCCATCAAAGCATAAAGGATTGAGCAATTTTGTAAGCTGAACCTGTGGTGGATGTGTGGATGTATTTTCTTGCTGCCTACAGATCACATATGAATACAGGCTTAGGATTATTTACAGCAATGTTATTTTTTATTTGGATCTTAAAAAAATTGACTTGTGTTTTTTCAAGCATCTATGCAATAGTGGACGGGTGGTGTGAGCGAATGGTAAGGAGATTGATGAAGGATAAGGAATTAACAAGCTCTCTAGATGTATTGAATGCCATGTGATTATTTTGTAGGAGATAGATGGCATTCATAGATATAGTAAATCTATGCAAAGTTGGAGAAATTGGCTTGGGAGATGAAGGCAATTGGGTAGTTTCCAGAAGTAAGACACTTAGTGGTGTGGAAAAGGAGTGAAAAAAAATATTTCTCTACCACCATAGTGAAAAGATGTCAATTTCTTTTGGTTTTCTAGACATGTCTGTTGCAACAATTATTAATCTTGTTAAGAACATTTGAGTATGTATTAATCGTCACAATGAAATGAAATTTATCTCCAAGATTTTTGCAATTCTTATTTTTAACGATTAGTTTAGTTGATTTCATGAAGAGGAAATGAATTCACTTGCATAGACATTTTGCCATAAATCAATCAAAGGCCTTGTAATTCATGAGAATTAATTTCATTAATGAAGTTATTTTGAAAAGATTTACTTATGATAAACCTTAATATATGGGTTCCTAAGTTGGTTTGATTATCCTAGAATGCTTATGAACATTCTCTAATAAAGTTTCCACTTATTTATGTCTTGCAACACCATTTCTAGTTTAAGATAAAACTAGAGAACTCCTTTATTGATGTTTGTCCTTTTGAGCCTATTGTGCTTCTAATTCTTTTTTAGTTTGATTTTGTTGCCTATATAGTCCTTCATTGATATTTGAACAAAGACTTATATTTTTCCCTATAGTTTTTATGTGATATCTTTGTCTTGCCCCTTTCTAGGTAATGTTGGGGCCTATATTAGTAAGTGTAAATTTATCCAAGTTGAGTGCTTCATTTCTTAATAGGACAATATTTTGGCCACCATCTATAACCAATCTAATAATTCATTCAATAGACGTCCTTATTAAAAATGTTCTCGTTGTAGTGTTTTGTCTTTCAGTATACTCGTCACATGCCTAAATATCTCAAACTATAGAAATTTCTAAGTGTTAGAGGTGATTATGTCTGTTTGTAGCTTTTATTAGGTTTGTTAGTTTTCTCTTGCTAATATTTTTTCCCTCCATTCCTTGAAACCTAGCATTTCCATTTATTTTTGAGACCTTTGGCTACTTCTCATTACCTAGGTACTTTATCATAGCTTTACCCACCTTTCAACTCCCTACTTTGTCTTTGCCTTTGGCCTTAGGATTTTAGGTCTCCATATAATAATGTACTTCTTAAGCTATAAGACTAATCAATGGACCTCAATTATTATCCACTTACAATTTTCCATGTTTCCTCTTCTTTTGCATTTATTCACCATCCTTAATTCCTAATATGAAGATTCACTTTTCCTTTAAGTCTCAAAATCTTGGGCTTTTAGTATTTTCCCTACTCATTCCCTCAACTCGCTTCCCATCTCCCTTCCTCCTTGTGGAACCCATACTTGTAGGATTACTCAGACCATCATATCCAAAAGGTAAAATGTATGTGGAAAAACTAATCTCTAAACCTTGAAAGGCTTCCACTGTATTTCCTTCATTCTTTTTCCTTCTAGCATTTGGCACACTACATTACCGATCCTTACCCCATTTCTCTTGAGTCATAGAGTTTTGGACTTCAATATTTTCCTTGACCAAAAGGTACATCTAGCACTCTATATGCCTAATCCTTGATCCCTTTCCTTTATCCTTTTGTCCATATTATTTAGTGGTATCATATTTTCCCTCACCTTGATCAGACTTCTTCTTCCATTAGTATTGAGTATCCCTTTCCTTGATCTTCACTCTTCCTTGCATATTTTACTTTCAAACTCCTAACATTCTTTATACAACCTTCCCTAAAAGTAAGTTAGCTTGTGGTAAACCTAAAGACTAATCACAACATGACACACGTATTACATGCACTTAACCACCCAAAGCAAGTGGGAAGATGCATTTGATGTGATTAAATTTTACAACATCCTTATCCAAGCAATGATTTACTTGTGAATTCCATTCTAAAAATTAAAAGAGTAACTAATCAAAAGGCCTATGTATCTTTAAGTAACCTATATGTCTAGCCAAGCAACCTCTATCCATATCCAAGCAATGTCTATTCCTCTTCACACCCCCACATTATAAATAGCTTTAGGGTTAGCCTTAGATAGATAGGAAATCTACCCTCAATTCTTAGAGATTATCTTGCAAGGACCACCTTCACTAATGATCTATATATCTACCAATAAAATTTCCCAAATTTCCTTAGTCCTATGCAATGATCTAGCCCTTGAAAAAGGATTTTAGACTAAGGCATGATGTCCCTATAAATGACTTTCTAAAATTTCTAAAGGGTAGTTGGATCTATTCCTATTAAATTTGAAAATAAAAAGAGCAGCCTAATGGGGACTAGTGATGAAAACCCATAAGTGCACTAGAAGGTAAGTCTTCTAAAATTAACCTAGTAGAATATAAAATAAGATAAAGATCATTATAGGTATTCAAAAGAAAGTTGTGGTAATATTGGGTGTCTTGTAATAAATTAAGGTATAAAAAAAAAAGGAGTTAAGGATGGATAAATTAAATCAATTAAATATTTATGAAAATTTTGATAATAAGAGAGTAAAAGAATGTATTGGTGAGATCAAGATACATTTTGAAGAGAATTTAATTGTCATGATAGAAAAGAAGGAAGAAGGAAGAACATTGAAACAATCCTAGGATTGAGATGAAAGATAATGGACAAGAGAAGCATCAAGAGAGTGTATCAAGAGGTATGCACTTGAAATAGAGTGGTTTATAACCTAAATTAGATATATATAGAAAAAACTAACTAAAATGATAAGGAAATTAAAAGAATATAATACAACAATGAGCTTAGAGAAGTTTAACCTTATTTGTAGGGATACTAGATAGATGTGGTTTCTATCAAGTAGAAGATAAAATAAATAATAGATGAAATAAAGAAGTTGTTAATTGGTGAAGAAGAGGAGAGAATATTTAGCAATGGAGTAAAAGAAGTCACAAAAAAATAGAGTTTTACAAGGAAACTTTGGAGATGATACAAAGAGAAATTCCTAGGTTGAGGAAGAAAACAACTCAAAGAAAATTGAAGATAAATCAATTACTAAATGATGTGTTATCAACCAACGCATTCCCCAAGCTAAAGAGACACTATGAGGATATGAACCTCATGGAATAAGAGTCACATCCCATGCTGTCAAAATGAAGAAGAATTTCTAAAGATTCCATTAAGTAGTGAATCCTTAATTGGGTTAGAAAAAACAATATCAAGAAGATATTATATATGAGATTTGTGATAGATATTAGGAAGTGAGTTCTTAGATGTTCAATTGTCAAGAGATAATGGTAGAGAAAGAACTTTGGTCAAGTAGAAAAGGAGTGAAACTAGGTAAAGAATCCTTGATAGCAAGAGATAAAGAGATCCATGATAGCTATCCCTCTATACCTATTTCTCTCCCCCTCCTTGGTTCCTCTCTCTCAATATATCCACCTTCTTCCCTCTCTACTTATCTCTAGGATTGATCGATCTGATCCGGATCGATTGATTATCTGATCTATCTGATCTGATTGACTTGATCCTTGATCGATCGATTTGACCTTTGATCTGTTTTGATGATTTTGATCCTGATCGACGTCTTTGATCTGATCTCGATGGATCCGACGATCGATGGATCGAAGGATCTGTATCATGGATTCTTTACCTAGTTTCGCTCATTTTCTACTTGACCAAATTTCTTTCTCTACCATTATCTCTTGGAAATTGAACATCTGAGAACTCACTTCCTAATATCTATCACAAATCTCATACACAATTGCTTCTTGATATTATTTTTTCTAACTCAATTAAGAATTCACTACTTAATGGAATCTTTAGAAATTCTTCTTCATTTTGATAGCATGGGATGTGACTCTTATTCCATGAGGTTCATCTCCTCATAGTGTCTCTTTAGCTTTGGGAATGCGTTGGTTGATAACACATCATTTAGTAATTGATTTATCTTTAATTTTCTTTGAGTTGTCTTCTTCCTCAACCTAGGAATTTCTCTTTATATTGAATCTCCAAAGTTTCCTTGTAAAACTATTTTTTGTGACTTCTTTTACTCTATTGCTAAATATTCTCTCCTCTTCTCCACCAATTAACAACTTCTTTATTTCATCCATTATTTATTTTCTCTTCTACTCAATAGCAACCACATCTATAGTATCCCTACAAATAGGGTTAAACTTCTCTAAGCTCATTGTTGTATTATATTCTTTTAATTTCCTTATGATTTTAGTTATATTTTTCTATATAGATCTAATTTAGGTTATAAACCACTCTATTTCAAGTGTATCCCTCTTGATACACTCTCTTTATGCTTCTCTTGTCCATTATCTTTCATCTCAATCTTGGTATGGTTTCAATGTTATTCCTTCTTCTTTTCTATCATGATAATTATAGTCTCTTCAAAATGTATCTGGATCTCACCAATACATTCTTTTACTTTCTTATTATCAAAATTTTCATAAATATTTAATTGATTTAATTTATCCATCCTTAAATCCTTTATTTTTAATAACTTAATTTATTACAAGACACACAATATTACCACAACTTTCTTTTGAATACCTATAATGATCTTTATCTTAATTTATATTCTCCTAGGTTAATTTTAGAGGACTTACCTTCTAGTGCACTTATGGGTTTTCATCACTAGTCTCCATTAGGCTGCTCTTTTTTATTTTCAAATTTAATAGGAATAGATTCAACTACCCTTTAGAATTTTTAGAAAGTCATTTATAGGGACATCATGCCTTAGTCTAAAATCCTTTTTCAAGGGCTAGATCATTGCATAGGACTAAGGAAATTTGGTAAATTTTATTGGTAGATATATAGATCATTAGTGAAGGTGGTCCTTGCAAGATAATCTCTAAGAATTGAGGGTAGATTTCCTATCTATCTAAGGCTAACCCTAAAGCTATTTATAATGTGGGGGGTGTGAAAAGGAATAGATGTTGCTTGGATATGGGTAGAGGTTGCTTGGCTAGGCATATAGGTTACTTAAAGATACATAGGCCTTTTGATCGGTTACTCTTTTAATTTTTAGAATGGAATTCACAAATAAATCATTGCTTGGATAAGGATGTTGTAAAATTTAATCACATCAAATGCACCTTCCCACTTGCTTTGGGTGGTTAAATGCATGTAATACGTGTGTCATGTTGTGATTAGTCCAAGAAAGTGACCAGGTGACACGAGAAAATATTCATATCCACATATGGAATTGGCTTGGTCATTAAGGGATTATCTTGTGGTGGGTTTTAATTGGTTGGTAAAATCTAAAGAAGTCTAGGTTGCATTGAGCAATTTTGGGAACTAGGTTTAGGTTTACCACAAGCTAACTTACTTTTAGGGAAGGTTGTATAAAGAATGTTAGGAGTTTGAAAGTAAAATATGCAAGGAAGAGTGAGGGTCAAGGAAATGGATATTCAATATTGATGGAAGAAGTTGGATCAAGGTGAGGGAAAATATGATACCACTAAATAATATGGACAAAAGGATAAAGGAAGGGGATCAAGGATTAGGCATATAGAGTGCTAGATGTACTTTTTGGTCAAGGAAAATATTGAAGTCCAAAACTCTATGACTCAAGAGAAATTGGTTAAGGATCATTAATGTGGTGTGCCAAATGCTAGAAGGAAAAAGAATGAGGGAAATACGGTGGAAGCCTTTCAAGGTTTAGAGATTAGTTTTTCCACATACATTTTACCTTTTGGATATGATGGTCTGAGTAATCCTACAAGTATGGGTTCCACAAGGAGGAAGGGAGATGGGAAGTAGGTTGAGGGAATGAGTAGGGAAATACTAAAAGCCCAAGATTTTGAGTCTTAAGGAAAAATGAATCTTCATATTAGGAATTAAGGATGGTGAATACTCAATGCAAAAGAAGAGGAAACATGGAAAATTGTAAGTGGATAATAATTGAGGTTCATTGATTAGTCTTATAGCTTAAGAAGTACATTATTATATGGAGACCTAAAATCCTAAGGCCAAAGGCAAAGACAAAGTAGGGAGTGGAAGGGTGGGTAAAGCCATGATAAAGTACCTAGGTAATGAGAAGTAGCCAAAGATCTCAAAAAGAAATGGAAATGCTAGGTTTCAAGGAATGGAGGGAAAAAATATTAGCAAGAGAAAACCAACAAACCTAATAAAAGCTACAAACAGACATAATCACCCCTAACACCTAGAAATTTCTATAGTTTGAGCTATTTAGGCATGTGACGAGTGTATTGAAAGACAAAACACTACAACAAGAACATTTTTAATAAGGGGGTCTATTGAATGAATTCTTAGATTGGTTATAGATGGTGGCCAAAATATTGCCCTAAGAAAGGAAGCACTCAACTTGGATAAATTTGCACTTACTAATATAGGCCCCAACATCACCTAGAAAGGGGCAAGACAAAGATATCACATAAAAGTTCTATAGGAAAAAATTTAAGTCTTTGATCAAATATCAATTAAGGACTCTATAGGCAACAAAATCAAGCTAAAAAAGAATTAGAAGCACAATAGGCTCAAAAGGACAAACATCAATAAAGGAGTTCTCTAGTTTTATCTTAAACTAGAAATGGTGTTGCAAGACATAAATAAGTGGAAACTTTATTAGAGAATGTTCATAAGCATTCTAGGATAATCAAACCAACTTAGGAACCCATATATTAAGGTTTATCATAAGTAAATATTTTTAACATAACTTCATTAATGAAATTAATTCTCATGAATTACAAGGCCTTTGATTGATTTATGGCAAAATGTCTATGCAAGTGAATTCATTTCCTCTTCATGAAATCAACTAAACTAATCGTTAAAAATAAGAATTGCAAAAATCTTGGAGATAAATTTAATTTCATTGTGACAATTAACACATACTCAAAGGTTCTTAACAAGATTAATAATTGTTGCAACATGCATGTCTAGAAAACCAAAAGAAATTGACATCTTTTCACTATGGTGGTAGAGAAATAATTTTTTTCACTCCTTTTCCACACCACTAAGTGTCTTACTTCTGGAAACTACCCAATTGCCTTCATCTCCCAAGCCAATTTCTCCAACTTTGCATAGATTTACTATATCTGTGAATGTCATCTATCTCCTACAAAATAAGCACATGGTGTTCAATACATCTAGAGAGCTTGTTAATTCCTTATCCTTCATCAATCTCCTTACCATTCACTCACACCACTCGTCCACTACTACATAGATGCTTGAAAAAACACAAGTCAATTTTTTTTGAAGATGCAAATAAAAAATAGCATTGCTGTAAATAATCCTAAGCCTGTATTCATATGTGATCTGCAGGCAGCAAAAAAAATACATCCACACATCCACCAAAGGTTTAGCTTACAAAATTGCTCAATCCTTTATGATTTGATGGATGTCCATACCATGTTCCAAAGCTCCTATTTTGGCACAGGCAAGGAGGATGTTGGCAAAGGTTGCGGAGTCTGGTTGTACACATGCCAATTGCATTTGCTTGAAAGTTTCTGAAGCCATTTCAACAAATCCCTTTTGTGCATTTCCTGCAATCATGGCATTCCATGAGATCACATTTTTTTAAGGTATTTGGTCAAAGAGTTCACGTGCCCTGTCTATGCTACATTTTGCGTACATGTCTACCAGGGCGGTTGCAGCTACACCATCTGACAGAAAAGTGGTTTTCTTTATGCTGTGATGGATGTCCATATCCCGTTCCAAAGCTCTTTTGGCACAGGCCGGGAGGATGTTGGCAAAGATTGCGGAGTTCTGATTTACATCTGCCGATTAAAATTGATTAAAGTCTGTAAATCCTTTTTATCAAACGCATTATATCCATATCCTGCAAGCATAGCATTCCACGAGACCAGATTTCTTTGTGGTATCCTGTCAAACAGTTGACGTGCCTTGTCTATGTTTCTATAGTTTGCATCCATGTCTACCAGAGCATATTGAATAATCCCTAATTCTTTAATGGACGTCCATACTTTGTTCCAAAGCTGCTATTTTTGCACAGACTGCGAGTGACAAATGAAAACCAAGCGCGTGGGAAACCTGGTTTTGAATGTGCTGAAGCGGTGAGACTGCGCGGGAAAATTTTGAATGCTAACGGTGAACAGGGGAAACGGAAACGGCGATTGGTAACGGGAAAGGTAAAAGTATAAACTTGGAATGGCCGCTTAAGAGTGGGGCCCACAGCACGTCCACACTAAGTAGTCAAAGCTTAGTGTGTGACGTTTAAGCCAGGCCGTCCGTCTTGGTTAAATAAGACTGAAACCTCACGTGAAGAGAGGACAATATATTCATGGTCCAAAAAGGCAGGTCTGCACTTCTCTGAGCTTATCACTTTCCCCAACGTGGTAGACTTTAAAAACCTACGTGACAGATTTATAACTTTCTGGTATTGAATTTACTTAAATGTCGTTTCTGTGACCTAATTCCATGAACATGGCCCTTTTCTGTCGTTCATTTGCAGTAGCTTTATTTTCAAACCAATGTCCAGATTCAAGAGTAGCCTTTTGACCAGCAATTCTACTCCGCACACCACGTAATTTCTTTCTGCTTTTGCTTCTACTAGATTGTGCGTTACAATGTGTAAGGGGCCACACTAAGGACGTGGAACTGACAGTCTATCTATACCTAAAATGATGATGCTGTCATTTTGAATGACTTACCCAATGTTCTACCATTTTGTTGCTCTTGTTTTGTATTATTTTCTATAGAATTTAGCTTTTGTTGTGTTTTATCTATTAATTTCTTGTTAACTCTACTTGTTATTGGTGTTGTATTAAATAAGTGATCATTTTCAATTTGTTATTAGTATATTTTTTATCTATATTTAGGCTTTTGATTATTTCTTGTGTGATCATTCATTAGTTTAAGTTTCTTTCAATATTTTCCTTGTCATTGTTCAATATATTTTTCTTCTACCCTATATCCTATCTACATTTGTGTTGGCCTTTAGGGTTTACATTTCAAACTTATCTAATATCTAATTATTGACTAGTTTTTCTTATTCATATCAACATTTAGGTCATTATTTACGGTTTCTCTTGCTCCAATTACATTCTACATACCCCTAGGGTTTATATTTCATTGATATATCTTTCATAATTATGGATCCTCTTAGGCTATTATTCCTCCCATATGTACATACATGTCTTGTAGATTTTGATATCTTTCTCTCTTTTGTGACAACTTATCCTCCCATATTCCATACTCTCATGACATTGTATTCTATGTATGAGGATGTGTTTTCAATGGAGATGTTATTTTATCATGTATTTATTTTTTCTCCTTCATTGAGTTTGTTAATTCTAATCCTTTCAATTGAGACATACTTCACTTGTTCATGACTTTCATGTTTATCCTATCTCATAGATGGCTTATGATAGTGATGAGCATTCATATAGTGAAACCTCACCTCATGTTAATGATATACCTACTATAACTAGACATTAACAGGGTTACACCCTTTTTGCCTATTCATAATTTAGTGATATTTATCTTAGATATGATATTAATGGCTAAGCCAATCTTCCATTAAAGAATTCAAAATATAAATATATTTCCTATCATCTTACATTTGTAGTATTTATTTCCCACCAATAATATCATTATGTTAGTGCTACATTCTAGATAGAGTCCCTCCTAAGACCTACTAGGAAAAACATAGAAAATGTAGAAAGAAGATCATTTATATGTCTTGTTTATGCCTCAACATTTTTTTATATATGTCTGTTATAATACTTTTAATTAAATCATATAAAAAAATTCCCTTCCATTATACTTTGATATATGTTCATACCTTGGTCTAAAGTTGCCACTTTTGTGTAGGTTGCAACAATGCTAACAAACATCGGATGACCTAGTTTTTCACCTACCAATTGCATATGCTCAAAAATTCCTTAAGGATTTTGAACAAATCCATTTTCTTTATATCTTACAATTAGTGCATTCTATGATATCATTGTTGGAGCACCCAGGAGCAACTGCACACCAAAATAAGCCTTCACGAAAGAGAAGCAACATGAGATGCTATTTCACCAGGAGTGAAAAGAAAATGTATTGAGAGACATGAAAAACATAATGTACAAAATGCCTTAAAAAGGCATGAGAAAAACGTGACGGGTGAGAAACTTCCTAGTATGGGAAAAACTACCCTAAATAACAAATGCACTATTAACCCTAAGTAAACTTAAGAAAGTGAAAATATTCACGCTAACACCCCCCCTTAAGCGCAACTTAGGGAAACTAAAAATGCAAAATGAGATGCAAAAATGGGTCTTGGCAACGAGGCCATATTAGGTACCCATGCACAACTACAATGCAAAACAGAAATCTCTCACAACTGGAGAAAAGGAGAAAAACCCTATGGGAATAAACCCCTCTCCAAAAGAGAGAAAAATAGAAAAGAGAGAGAGAAGGAAGGGGGACTCATCAAGACCCCCAAGGACAACTTCCTTCACCCCAAGCATCAATCTCAGCAAAAGATAGTGAGAAGATGCCAAAGGTTTAGTGAAGATGTCTACAACTTGCTACTCCATAAGCAAATACACCAAACTCAGAACACCTTCCTGAATGAGTTGTCGAATGAAGTGCATGTGGATCTCAATATATTCATGCACTAATACTCCACTGGGTTGCGAGAAATATGTATGCCACACCGATTATGACACCAAAGAGTAGTGGGATGATCAGCAGGAAAGACAAACTCATCCATCAACTATCAAAGCCACAAAACCTCCTGACTAACCAAAACAACACCTTGGTACTCGACCTCAATCGATGATAATGCAATAGTAGTTTGCTTCTTGCAAGACCATAACCAAGGCAAAAGACAAAGCCAAAAGTGGACTTTTGATCATCAATATCACCAGCCCAATCTAAGTCAATGAAGCCCACAATCTGAGTAGTACCTAATGTGTAATGAATACCAAATTTTGTAGTGCCCTGAATGTACTACAAAATGCATTTGGATGCCTTCTAGTGACTCTCATGAGGATCTTGAGAGAAACGGGAGACAAGACTAACTGCAAAGGAAATATCAGGACAATTATGTGTCAAGTACAATAGCTTCCAGCCAACTGCCGATACAAGGTAGCATCCACTAACGGAGTACTGCAACTGGAAGACAACACAACACCTAACTAAAAAGGAGTGGGGGTTGGCTTGCAATCAGCCATCCAAAATCTCTGAAGCAAATCAAGAGCATACTTTTGTCAGAAAATAGAAATACCTGTAGAAGACATATGAATCTAAAGACCAAGGATGAAATGGAAAAGACCAAGGTTTATCATATCAAACTACTTTGTCAAAGCTCTCTGAGTATCCTCAATCATGGCAGGAGAACTCCTAGTGAGAATCAAGTCATCCACATAGAGAACAAGAATGAGAAGATCCCCCCATGCCTCTGAATGTAAATTGTAGGGTCAAAATGAAATCTAGTGAATCTAGAAGCAAGCAATAAACTATTCATCTTCTCATAACAAGCCCGGGGGGCTTGTTTGAGACCATACAATGAACGCCAAAGCCTACAAACAAATGAAGGGTCCTGCATAAAGCTTAGTGGCTGCTCCATGTAGATCTCCTCCTAAAAATCACCATGCAGGAAGGCACTCTTCACATCCATTTGATACATTGACCAACCTTGAGATGCAGCAATAGAAAGTACAAGATGAATGGAATCCATCTTGGCAACAGGAGCAAATGTCTTTGAATAGTCAATGCCCTCAACCTGAGAAAACCCCTTTGCCACAAGATGAGCCTTGTACTTGTAAATAGAACAATCAGCTGCAAACTTGGTACGATACACCCACTTGCACCGAACCAACTTTCTTCCCTTAGGAAGAGGAACAAGATCCCAAGTATGATTCTTCATCAAAGAAGAATATTCCTTAGTCCTAGCACTATCCCTCTAGAACACCTGAAGCATCTGAAAACTTCTAAGGATTAGTAGAAATTGCATGACTCAAAAGAATAATAATTGAATTTTGAGAATGAGTGTTGTGAGAAGTGTTGGGATCACCTGCATGAGAACCAGCCTCCTTAAGAATAGTGTGAGCCCAAAGAGGCTATTTGGGTGAAGGCTCAAGAGAAGATGGAGTTATGTCAACAACAAAATCAATATCATCATCATCAGGAGCATCAGCAACATCGTCATCATCAACAATAGGAAATAAAACATCCTCTAAAGAAGAACTATGAAGAAGGGAGGTAGAGGCCTATGATGGAGAATCTTTTGAAATGAAAGACTCATCAAAATCAACATCATGATGAAAATGTACCTCTTATGTGATGGGATCAAACAAACGATAACCCTTCACATCCTCACAATAGCCAACGAAGATGAACCACTGACTCTTCTTCTCCATTACTTTGTGCCTCCCTGCTAGAATGAATGTCCAAGCATCACTACCAAATACTCTAAAGTAGGAGACCTTAGGCTTGAAATGAGACCAAGCCTCCTCAAGAGTCATGTTTTGCACTGCCTTGTGAGGCATACGATTCTTAATGTAGTTGGCACAATTGACAGCCTCTACCCAAAAAGTTGGAGCCATGGACCTAGACTGGATCATGCAATTGGCCATCTCCCATAAGGTTTTGTTCTTTTGCTCAACCACACCATTCTACTATGGAGTGTATGGCACTATGTGTTGATGAAGAATACCTCAAGCACTGCAAAAATCCCAAAACACCCAGTTGATGTTACTCCCTCCCATTATCTCTGTGAATCTTCTAAATGGAATGTCTTGACTGCTTCTCCACAAATACAAGGAATTTCATGAAGGAGCAAAGAACCTCATCCTTGTACTTCAAAAAGTACACCCAAGTGCGACGAGAGAAGTCATCAATGAAGGTGAGTACATACTTGGCCCCTGAAAATGGAGTGGGAAATGACATAAGATCACTATGCACTAACTCAAGGGGTGTCGAAGCACGTGTAGCCATACCTTTTGGAAAAGTATCTTGATGATGTTTCCCAAGTACACAACCTAGGAAAACCCCATCAAAACAAGAGATCTGAGGTAGGCCAATCACCAAATTTTGTGTGCTCATCTGCTAGAGATATCTGTAATTTAGGTTTCTAAACCGCTTGTTCCACAGCTTGCTCATAGAATCTACATGAGCAATAAAGGATGATCCTGATGAAGGATCAAATCCATCAAACTTATACAAGCGGGATATATGATCAACTACTCTAGTAGCAACAATCTTCTCAAGATTCTCCAACTCTCGAATAGTCACATCACTAGGAGAGTACTCAACAAGCCTTCCATCACCATGCTAAAAAATTTGATAAATAGAGAGCAGATTCTATGAAATATCAGGAATAATAAGAACATCATCAATGCAACATCCTGCATCTAAACTGAGCATGTCCCTAATAAAGGAATCTAAGAAGAGTCTCCAACTGCAATGTGAGTAGTATGACTATCGAAGAGAGAATCAAGAAGATTTGCATCATGAGGCATGTGATGAGAGGCACCAGAATCAATAATTCAACCATCATGGGTAGAGGACAAACCTCTTGCTACAAGGGCTTGGACTTTTCCCAAGGAAGAAGACTTTGGCATGGAAATGTTGTGCTTCTTCATAGCTTCCTCTAATGTTATGAGCCTCACAAAACAATGTTCATCATTATGCCTTGACTTTCCACAAAAGGAACAATTTTCCTTCTTCTTCTTAGACTTGGAAGATGATTCTCCTGAGTTAGAAGAAGGAGGAGGTGCAATCTTCTAATCATTCTTCTCCTTAGGCTTGGAGGGATTCTCACCACCTTGAGGAGAATTTGTCTTGGGCTTCTTCTTCTTCTTACCCTTTCCCTTGGAAGATTGAGCCATCGAGGTATGACTATTAGGAAGAGCATTCATCTAGATCAACTTGGCTTGCTCTTGAGCCAATCGATCACAAAACACCTCAAAGGAAGGTATCTTATTGTCTTCTCCCATGGCATCCATAGTAGAATATAAGGTAGAGGAAAACACTTGAAAAGGACCTCTTAGTTTTGACAAGATCAGGAATATGCACTCATCATCATTTTTGGCATGATCACACCCTTTCAGTTGTGACAAGATCAATTTGAATTGTGCAAGGTAATCCTGAATAGTGGGAAAGGCACACTAGTACATAAACAGCAATATATGATTGAATAAACTACTAAAAATTTCTTATAAATGACTAAACTTGGTCACTTGACCATTAGTAGTTTATTGCCAATCATTTATAACGTGACCAAATTTATGACTAAACCAAATTTAGTCATTTATTGGTTGTTTTGATTGATTGATTTGGTAGTATATTTAGTCATTAATTTAATCATTGATTTAGTCATATATTTAGCCATATTATTCACTAAGCTTGGTCACATGACCATTAGTAGTTTATTGCCAGTCATCTATTTAGTCATTTGATCAATTCGGTCATATATTTAGTCATATTTATTCACTGATTTTTGTATTAACACTGATTTCTGTCAACTGGTAGTATATTTAGTCATTTGATCAATTTGGTCGTATATTTAGTCATATTTATTCACTGATTGTTGTATTCACTAATTTCTGTCAACTGGTAATATATTTAGTCATATATTTTTAGTCATATTTATTCACTGATTTCTATCAACTAGTAGTATATTTAGCATATATTTTCAATCATTTTGAGGATTTAAACATAAAACACAAAAATACACATCATGAATCATCAATTGCACACAATAAGACAGTCATTGAGAAGGAAAAATCGATGAACTTTATTAATAAAAGAAAGGTGTTCTAGTTACAACTTAGAAATAGAGTATTACAATTTTTATTTTCAATCACAAGGCTAAAAATTTGAGTTACAATAAATTGCACAGTAATGGCTGCAAGAAAGAAACTTCTCCAAAAAACTTCTACAATGATGGAAATGCATGCTTGGAGCTGTTTAATGTTGTGGAATAGAACAAAAAAGAATCATTTCTATGCCACCATAGTGAATCCATTATTTTGTCCTCCTCAATTCTGGGTGCATTCATATTTCCATCAACATGACTTAATCCTGTCTCCGTGATGTAATTTATAAGTTCTCCAATAGGTAGTGAGTTGTTTCTAATTATTGCAATGTTATTTAATCTCTTGTCAAAATTTGTAACTGAATCAATGCCTCTAAATTTGATTGTAGCAATGTCATATGTCAAAGTCACTTCTTCCTCAGTTGCTGCCAAATTGAAAGAGCCAACGAGTTCACCACAACTATTATCCAATTTACTTAATGGATAAATCTCTTTTATAAGTGAAATATATAGTAGATTTGTTCATGTTCGGTGTAATCACTATATGTTCCCAAATATACATGTTTGTTTCCATTAATTCTTCCAATTCTAGCCTGCCACTTACCTTTTTGATGATGTTTGCAATATGTTACAGATTTTACCATTAGAGTACAGCTTTTCCTACAAATATTTATTGAATAGCCATTTTTATAGTCAGATCAAGATCTCAAAATTCTAAATAAATATATCAATTTAAATACAAACCTTGTTACTCCATGGTACATTTATGTGCCTCTAGTAAAGCCACTACTCCTATATCAATAGAATATTATATGTTAGCACCATATATGCAAGTAATCCAATACAATATCTTACTCAAACTAAATCTAAAACGTTGTCATTGACCTTATGCTAACCCTATTGTGTATTAATTTTTTGATGGGTCATTTGAATATGAATAAATTTAAGCTATGTAAATTCTTCATGTATTTAAAATTTTAAGCTTTCTATACCAGTGTACCCTTTCTTATTATAATAGAAATGCATATATGTATTATCAGTTCCATAAACAAAAGCTCCACTGCCATAATTTTAATCTAAAAGACTTCAATGGAAAGAATTTTGATACTTGGGTGAACCCACAAAAGTGGTTTACAATTGGAGTGAGGAAGGAAAACTTGAACAAAATGACCCCATGCCAAAAAATTTCATTTTGGGGGTTTGAGCAAACTAATAGGTTCGAATGAACCAAAAGAGGGTTCACTAGAACTTGGGTTCGAGAGAACCCATTTAATGCATGTTCCCACCATCCCACCAAAAAACACAAT
>VDFB02111181.1:0-15961 GCA_007258455.2 Sequoia sempervirens
TTTAACATTTATTTCTTATTGCAATAGATCCCCCCTTGCAGCGACGTCCACGTCATGAGCAGACGACTAGGCATACATTAAGATCACGAGCAGAGGGTAGAACAACTAAAAAGGGGACATATTGATTTAGAAAATGATACTCCACTTCAGGTTTATGTAGCTTTAAAAAAAAAAAAAAAAAAAAAGTGATTGTAATCATATCATGACAACCATATTTTTGATAATATGTAAAATCTGAAAGAATGAATACACTATGTTAATGAATGAATGTGAATATGTTAATTAATGAATGTTATATGTTAATGAATGAATGTTATATGTTATTAATGGATGAATGAATGAATGTTATATGTTATTAATGGATGAATGGATTAATGTTATATGATTGGGTATGGGGAATTGAGAGTAATGTGAGGGGGGGGAGGGGCCAAATGAGCTTCCACCGTCACGTGGTTGGCCCTGTTAAGTAGAGAATATTAAACTATTCTCGAAACAAAGAGAAGCTCAATAAGGTAATGCACTTTTAAATATAAGAAATGAATCGTTTGAAGCATCAAACCAATATGCAGTCTGTATGTATGATCAGTCGTCAATCTCCGCGATGGTACATTTCCACAAATTTTTTTTTTTTTAAAATTGCATTGCTTCATCACAATTTTGACGAAACCCACCGAAAAATCGCCGAAAAGGTTCGACAAAGTTGCTATAGCTACGATGAAGGTTTCGCCGTAACTCCTTGCCCATTTCGTCACAATTTCGATGAACTTTTGGTGTTGTTTCGACGCTACTACTTGCCCATTTCGTCACACTTTCGATGAACTTTTGGTGTTGTTTCGATGCTACTACTTGCCCATTTTTTCACACTTTCGACGAACGTTTGGTGTTGTTTCGATGCTACTCCTTTCCCATTTCGTCGAAATGGCGACGAACATCTGGTGTTGTTTCGACGCTACTCCTTTCCCATTTCATCGAAATGGCGACGAACTTCTGGTGTAATTCGTCGGTGGATACATGAAGTTTTGGTCAATATTCCAATGAAAGCCCAAGTCATTTTATGATTCTGACGACCGACGAATCTGCGTCATTATTTCAACGTTTAATTTGTCATCGGCCTTTCGACAAAAAAACAATGATGAAAATATTTTCATCATTTCATTGCTTGTCCGACAAAGATTTTTCGAATGACCGATGAATTTCTGTCGGAAAGTGGTGTCAAATTCAGTAGTGATTAGGATATTATTTGTACATACACACGCCACACACTTCAATTCAAACAAACAACCGCTCTTATATATCTGCAACAAGAAATTTCACCACTACAAGTCGACCATAAAGAAATAATAAAATGAATATAATTGTCATCCCAAATTATTCATACTAATCAATGTGTATCAACCAAAGTTGGCCATAACTTAAAAGTGAGGACCTAAATCACACCTTCAACATGAAAACACTTCAATTAAATTCTCCTTGAAGATCCACAACATGCTTCAACACCATGTCGGCTAGGAACATGAAAAATATGAACACGTAAGAGAAAATCGCCAACCATGATCACAACGATCAATGCGGATGTGCAACGAAGATAAATCATGATCTAGAAGCATCCAAAAACATTAAAAACCAATAGAGAAGCATCCACAACAATTGAACTAACAAAAATAGCCTCATAATCAGGAACACTAACTGAAGAAACAAAAAAACTATCTGAATGAAAATATTCATGCAAATCTTTGAAACTCAACGTGGATAAACTAGATACACTTAGCAAGAAACCCTTTAGTCCACAACCTCTGATCTTCAATGTACAGAACATACCACCATACTGAACTTCACTTAACCACTAACAACCTGTAACTCATTTCTTTACAATTTTCTCAATATCCTCAACATATACAACTTCAAACACATTTATGCTAATAGTGTTGGCATCAATGACAACCACATATCAGCAACACAACCACAACATCGAACATGAAGCTACTAATAGTGTTTGTACACTGACAACTAGAGTAGAATTTTAATATTACCAGAGCATAACCAGAAATGCTTTCAACACTTTATAGGTACATTTCTTCAGTTCATTTTGGCAGTGAGCCACATTTTGTATTCAGGTTGTGAGTCTTTTTAAGGATAGTGAGTCCTGGAAGTGAGCCCTGTAATATCTTATAACCGGTTATAATATATTGTGAGGTAATCCTCACCATGGTTTTTCCCATTTTGGGTTTTCTAGGTAAAAATCATGGTGTGAATGTGTTATGATCTCTTTTATGTTTTGGTTCACTATTACAATTATATGTGGATTGATAATTGGATGGTTAATAATTATTTTGACCAGCAGAATACTGATTCACCCCCCCTCTCAATATTTAGTATATTCAACATATTGGGTATAGGGTTGAAGGTTTAGTTTTTAGGGTTTAGGGTTTAAGGTTTAAGTATAGGGTTCAAGGTTGTAGGTTTATGGTTGAGGGATAATGTTCAAGGTTGAGGGTCAAGGTTAAGTATATAGGGTATAGGGATTAAAGTTTAGGATATTGGGTATAGGGTTGAGGGTATAAGGTATAGGGTTAAGGGTTGAGAGTTTAGAGTTTAGAGTTTATGGTTTAAGTATAGGGTTGAGGGTTGAAAGATAGTGTTCAAGGTTGAGGGTATAGGGTTAAGTGTATAGGGTATAGGGATTAGGGTTTAGAATATTGGGTATAGGGTTGAGGGTATTGTGTTTAGGATTGAGGGTTTAGTGTAGAATATCGAATGTAGTGTTTAGGGTTTAATTTTATGGTTGACAGATAATGTTCAGGGTTTAGGTTATAAGGTTGAGGGTATAGGGTATAGGGATGAGGGATGAGGGTGTAGGGTTTAGGGTATAGGGATTAAGATTTATGATATTTGGTATAGGGTTTGGGAGATTAAGAGAGGGAGAAGTAGAGAGGGAAGCAGAGAGAGGTGATAGAGAGAAAAGTAGAGAGTGAAGGAGGAAGGTAGAGATATTGAGAGAGAGAGGTAGAGAGGGATAGGTTAGATAGAGAGAAGTAGAGAGGGAAGGTGGGTGGGAGGAAGGAAGAGAGAGAAAGGGGAGATAGAGAATATTAGAGAGGGAAGGAGGGATGGAGAGAGAGAGGTGAGATAGAGAGAGAGGAGGGAGGGAGGGAGAGAGAATGGTGCTCGATAGAGAGTAGAGAGGTAAGGAGAGAGTGAGAGAGAAAGATGAGAGAGAGAGAGAGGATGAATTTGGGGAGATTGAGAGAGAGGGAGAGAGAGGGAATGAGGGAGCGAGAAGTTGATATGGAGAGGGGGAGATAGAGAGAAGTATATAGGGGAGAAGAGATAGAGTTAGAGAGAAGTAGAGAGAGAGAATGGTGAGATGGAGAGTAGAGAGGAAAGGAGTGAGTGAGAAAAAGATGGAGAGAGATAAAGGAGGAAGGTTGGGATATTGAGAGAGAGGGAGAGACTAGGAGAGAGAGGGAAGGAGGGAGGGAGATGTATAGAGAGAGAGAGAGATAATTAGCTAGAGGGAAGGAGAGGTAGAGAGAGATAAAGAAAAGTAGAGAGGGAATGAGGGAGGGAGGGGGAGAAGTGAGATAGAGAGGTGTAGAGAGAGAGGTAGGGAGTGATGGATGGAGAGGTAGGTAGAGAGGGAAGGAGAGGGAGAGGTATGGATGTAGAGAATGAGAGGTGAGAGAGAGGTGAGATAGAGAGCAATAGAGAGAGTGGTAGGCAATGATGGATGGAGAAGTAGCTAGAGAGGGAGAGAGGAGATATAGATAAGTAGAGAGGGAGAGAGAGGTGGATGGAGAGGTAGGTAGAGAGATGGAGAGAGGAGATAAAGATAAGTAGAGAGGGAAGGATATGTAGAGAGAGAGGAGAGATAAAGAGAAGTAGAGAGGGACAGGGGGAGGGAGAGGTATGGAGGGAGAGAAAGGTGAGATAGAGAGAAAGTAGGGATGGATGGAGAGGTAGGTAGAGAGGGATGGTAGAGGAAGAAGAGAGGGAGAGAGAATGGAGGGAGAGAGGGAGGGAGAGAGAGAAGAGGAGTAGGGAGGAGGAGAGAGAGAGAGGGAGAGAGAGAGAGAGAGAGAGAGAGAGAGAGAGAAATAATAAAAATTACTAATTATTGAAATTTGACTAAGTCTAAAATTCTTAAAGATCTTCCAAAAACTAGAATTTGCATTATAACTCCTAGAGATCCAAAACCACTCTCAAACATCTTGAAACTATATGCATGAAATATAACTTAAAGTATAAGAAAGTAAATTTTCATATGCAAATGTTTATTTCATGTATACAGTTTCCCTGAAAAAAAAACAACAAAAAAAAAAGAGAAGATTTTTTTTTTCAATGTAGACCAAAATGTGAGTGTGTTATAATGCACTCACATTTCGTCAATGCATTCACAAAATGCAAGTGCATTATAACATGCTCGCGTTTTGGTAATGGTTTTTCAAATTCAAAAAATGTGTGCTTTTTGAATTTCAAACCATAACGTGAGCACGTTATAACATGCTCGCATTTTAGGCATGGTAATGAGTGACCCTAGGCTCAGTCACTACCAACCAACGTGCTCGTGTTTTAGGCATGGTAATGACCGAGCCTAGGTTCAATCACTACCAACCCATAACACACCCGCATTTTTGCTATTTTAGGTTGAAAAAGTGAATTGGCCACTTTTTGGCCCCCATCTTTTTGCACTTACCCATCTAGATTAGTGTCAAGCCTATAGGTATATACCCTAGTTTTTCAAGTTCTCAAATCATTATATGCTTTTCTATTTGATCATTATTGGCTGACTAAAATGTGAGTTGCCTAATTCACATGCTATGATCTAGTGTATTTAAAGATTAGCCCCAATGAAAATGAATCATCTAGTACATATCTAGCACCTAGAATTGAGAAAGGAATCTATTGAGCACTCTATAAATTTGATTACAAGTGGACAAAAAAATTGACACCATCTTTTCATCATTATCTTAGGAGCATATTATATGCTTTGTTGATGTTCTCAACCTTGGTTCACTGTAGTTGAATTGATCCATCTGAAGGTATGGTAGAGAAGAACTTGAGCCTTAAGATTTTGTAGATTCTCCTAAGGTATTTTTAAACATCTCATGTTCTTATTAGATTACATAAGTATCCAAGATCATATTTACAAGTTTCAAGTTTAGATTTGCACATCAAATTCAAACTAGCACACACAAAGATCGCTTCCACACTTCTAGAAATAAGCCAAAGAATGTATGCATTAAAATTATACATTAATAACATATTCTAAAAAATAGTAAAATAAGTTTTCACATCTAAACAACATCTATATTAATTTTATAACTAAATAAACATACATTAATTTATTTAGTTTCAATAACTTCTAATTATAATTTTAAACAACTTATTCATCTAAATTAATTATTTTCTATTTAATTAAAACCTAAATAACTTAAGTAATGTGTATTTTTTTCCTTACAACTCTAAGGAATGGGTCTCATGGTCTTGTTATAGGAACTATTTTGGTGGAGTAAGGGGTCTCATGAGAAGAAAAAAACTATGCTACAGAATAATTTAGAATCTTGTACAAGAAAATAAGAGTTCCTATTTTTTAGATTTTAGATTTAAGGGGGTGTCAAGTTAGGGTGGGGCTAAAAGTTTCCCCGCATAATTTCTAAAATATTGCTAGTACATGTCATTCATTTATATTTTTTTAAATACTTGCCAATAAATTTTTAGATTCTCTATATAATTGTAGATTAACATTCCTTCTTGCTAAAAATTTATCATGAGACCACCAACTTCTACAAAATTTAAAACCCCAAGTTTTAACCTTGCCCATTATTACAAAATTCACAATACTCCCTCTTATAAAAACTTCTAAAAATTCTTAACACCCACTCATATATTTTAAGAAGCCCCCTCCATAAGACCACAACCTAAACCCTTTGTTTTCTCCAATGTGTTTCATGGGTGTTAAACATTTTATTACCCTCATAAACATTTATGTCATAATAACATTAAGTAGGTAGTCATTCTCTTCCACATGAATTTTTTTTTAAAAAAACGTTTTCACTATTCATCTCTTTTTCAGCTTCCTCACCGCCCCACTATTCCCCTCCACCTTTTTTCATTTTCTTCCCTGACATGATTAAACTGCTTTACAAATTATTCCTGATACGTCATACCCAAATTCGTCTGACGCAGCAGATAAACGAATTCTCCATTTTTTCTGCAACCCTAATTTGCTGTATTCAACTTTTTTGATGACTTTATTTTATTCCATCTCCTTTTGCTTCAATTTCTACTCTCATCCACATCTTTTTGACCTGTTCATTATTCTTATTCACCTCATGTAGATCTTTATTCAGATTTTAAGAATCAGAAGTCTTTATAAGAATGCCCTCAGACATAGGAAGTTCATCAACCAAGGTAAACGGAGATGTCAAAAGTCCTCAAAGTGCGCGTTGTGAAGGGAGAAGAATTAGTAGTTAGAGATTTCAGGAGCAGTGATCCTTATGTTATCCTCACCCTTGCCAACCAAGTCCGTAATCTCTCTCCAATCTTTAATCTTGTCTGCAATGATGTTGAATATAAGGTGTAATAGGTTTTCTGCCCTCCCTCCATTTCTTTGTTTCAGGATATATGAAATGTTAACGTTTCTTTTTCTTGCAGGTGCAGAGAACTCGAGTAATGAAGGATAACCTTAATCCAGTTTGGAATGAAGATTTTAGATTTCCTATAGAAAATACTGATGATTGTAAACTCAAAGTGGTATGATTTCCTCATGCTTAAACTCTTTTAGTGAATTGTTTGACTGATTCACATCTATCAAAGCTTTGAATGTATAGAACAGTTAGGTTTAAACGCTTTGAATGTATAGAACAGTCGGGTTTAAACATCATATTTTAAGTTTTGATTTGTTTAGGTAGTTCATCTGAGATTATATTTGTTTTTCAATACGATCCATCTATAGTACAATTTAAGATGCCGAAATATATAGAACTGTTTAACTGTGAAGCAATTCTAAGAAGGGGTGTTGATTATGGTTTGCAGGAATTGTGGGATAATGATGCGTTTGGACTGGATGACAAGATGGGAAATGCTACAATGGATCTAAAACCTCTTTTAGAGGAAAACATAAAAGGTAAGAAGGTGGTGTCCCCCTGCAAGGAGAACTGCCTGTATAGAGATAGCAGCATCAAGCGTGTGCAAGAAAAAAAGGTGCAGGAAGCTTGCTTGAAGCTTCGCGATGTTGAATCTGGTGTCTTGACCTTGAAATTTGAATGGCCTGCTTAGAGCCTCTGGCCTTAAAGCACACACTATTTTTTTTTTTTTTTTAATAATATGCTTTCTTCAGCTTTTCTAAAATGCTTTAGGGCGGCCAGACCATGATTGTGAGTCCATGGCTGAGTATTGTATGCATTCTTATTATCTATAAATGTCTGCAATACGCTTTGCATTTGCTTCAGGGCTGTCTGAATAGTTGAAAGATGGCTATCATGTTTGTCTGAATAGTAGAAGCTACGCATGCATGACTGATTATGCCTTTCACAAAAGCCAGTTTATAAATTAAGGAGGATATTTTTTTATCTTATGAGTAAAGAAAGTAGTCCTTATTCAATGGAATCCACCAAAACTTAAAGTGGGACCTTCTCCCCATATAAACAACAACGTCCTATTTAATTCTTAAATGTATTATACTCCTGAATGAATATTCATCTGCCACCATTTCATTTAAAGTCAATTTATGAGAATCTGCATTCCTTTCACAAGTATTGTTCCATCATTTAGTAACATCATCTTCCTACAATGCCTTACAGAGATACAACCCCGCATCCTCACAACTCTATTCCAAAGCTTACCTTTTAAAAATATATTATTGCTTTAAAAAAAAGGTCTACTTTAAATGGTCATGTTAGATGTTATTATATTAGTGAGGATGGAATAACATTTCATTGTGATAAAATATATATGTTTATGGAAGAATGGCATAATTAATATTGTGAAAGTTCTTATCATGTAAAAATCATACAATAATTCTAATAATGTCATAATAATGTAGATTTAACATATAATGTGTGATTATTAACAAATGATGTCATGTGATAATGATATTATGTAGAAGTGGATATAAGGTTCTAAGAGAAAAAAAAAAGATTTGGCTTGCAAATTGTATATTATAGGCAATAATGTCGTGTGATAATGATATTATCTAGAAGTGGATATAAGGTCCTAAGAGAAAAAAAAAAGATTTGGCTTACAAATTGTACATTATAGGCAATATTGTAATTTGGGTTTAGATCAATTAAATTGAACTTTTTCAGTTACTGCATTGTATAAGATTTTTTTTCTAATATTATTAGTAAAGACAAGTTTTTGAAAGAGCCCAAACCCTTATATAATAGGACAAAACAAGATAAAAGAAAGCTCTAGAAAAAAATAAGGAAACACAACCCCATGAGAAATGAAATGCAACAAGAAAAATAATAGAAAAAAAAAAAAACCGTGCAATAGACCAATAGAAATAAAATAGTAGCAACAAGTTAATTAAAAACAATTCCTTGAAACCACTTATCTCTTCCCACTCTTCCTTGAAAAATTCTAACTAAGTCCACAACCTCTATCTCTTTCTACAATTGTTGGGAATGAGTTCTTTTGCACATATCCCCAATAACTATTGACCTTTTTCTCTTGAGGAAACTTCTATCTAGTATAATAATGTAAAAAATAGAGTTCTTTATAATAGTTTTGCAAAATTGATTCACCTTATCCAATGATATCATTAGAGAGTCCTATTTTTCTCAACCTTATTCATTCTCTCTTCTAAATCATTAATATTGCAAATATTAATGTTATTGGTATTAGCTTGGCCAATTCTTTTATAAAAAAAATCATTTGATCTCAACTTCAAGACCATCACCATTAACCTATCTATGGAGCACAATTATTCTCATCTTTTTCCTCTCATTTTTATTTTTGAATCCATTGAGAATTTTGTGTTGTAAATTAAAGTTGTCTTCAAGAGCCTTGATTTTGGAGTCAAGACCATCACAAGCCAAGAAAATTCCAGTATCCATTATTTTTCTAGTAGCTTTATTATATACCTTCCTAGCATGATTAAAATGGTCCTTGGTCATTTTTTTGAACTCAACATTAGAGAAGTCACAAAAAATCATAGAAGGAGAAAAAATCTCAAGGGTTTTACATTTTTTTAATGGGAGGGGCAACTTCGCAAACAAGATGGTGAATATTTGGGTTATTAGTTCAATAGGATAATTGGTGGGGATATGGTACCTACTATGGCTAGCCCTAGTAGTGGGTTTAGAAGATAAGAGGAGGGGTTTTTTTAGTGGGAAATCTTCACTAATTGGTGAATAGTTCATATCAGCCAAGTCGAAATTGGTGAATATATTACAACCAATGGGGTGGCCAAATCGCTCAGATTTTACAAATTATTGGTCCAATGCATTTCAATTTTTCATCAACTTATTTTATGATGCATATGTAATTAATAGTTTCGCCATAAAAAAACTACACATTTCCAATGGTCTAATTAATATTTTTGTCTAGAATCTTAGAAGCATGTATTAAATCACCCACATATTTGTCAATAATATTAAAATGACATTGTGTATTAGGACATGTTTCACCAACATCATTAAATTTTCATTGCATGTGAGGACCCATTTCACCAATAAAATTTACAAATAATTGTGTATGAGGACCCATTTCACTAATAACATTGAAAACTAATTACGTTTGATGACACAGTTCACTAATTACATTAAAAAAATTGCGTATGAGGACCCATTTCACCAATACTATGATAAATCCATGTTAATCATAGGGCCATAATCACCTTGAAAATTACAATGTATGTGTTCTATTGAGGTTTGATTTGCCCAAAATTTAAATGTATCATTGTATAATCACACAAAATTTTCCAAAGTTTTACTATACCATTTAAAAATCCTACAGAGTTCACCAAATATGGATTGATATAAATACAATCAAAACTTTGATTTAGTTTTACACATTTTGTTCATTCCAACTTGTGAGCTCTCGATTCGAAATTTGGAACCTTGATCATAGGAAAGTTATAAACTTACAACTACAAGAATTATTGCATTAATGAATAGTGAGTCAGTGAAAACCTAAAGTAAGTGATCATTTCTTCATAGTGTTATAAGATTTTTTATCTCTTTGTCATTCTTTAGACTTCAATCTTAAAGATGATATTGAATAGGGAATGAGATCTATCATTCTATGTCCTTAAACTGAGAAGACATTTTTTTGCATCTTTTATTTCATGAGAGATCAAGACATCAAGAAAAAAGTGCAACAAAAGTAAGGCTCCTTAGGTGGTGAATGGAGGTCATCAAAACACCCAAAGTGTAGAGTTACCATAAATTCTTACTTTGGTAATATTTTTTATCCATCAGATCAAGATGGAACTACATCATCAACTCTTGCACCAAATATTAATGAAGAAGGCATTCACAACATCTCACAAGAAAATCAAAATGAGTCAATTGAGTCATATGAGGATGACAATGTACATAAGATGTTCCAAGGGATATCGAAGGTAGCCAAAATGAGTTAAATGACCTAGATGAAAATATTGGTGTTGTAGATGTTGTAGGGAAGAGGAAAATAAAAGCCAAATAAAAATGGGGTGCAAGTGGGATATGACAAGGAAACTCTAGATTGATTGGGTGTCAACGTACCCATTGATTGAACTAGTCGAGAATGCAAACAAATATGAACCTCCAACATAATGCAAGTGTAAGACTTGTAGTTGGAAATATAAGAGATAAGAAGTTGCAGCTAAAGCTTGACACTATAGAAAAGTATATCAATAAAGTTTATGAAAAATAAATCATAAACAAAAAGGAAAACTAGTAGTAAGATGGAAATCAAAGGAAGGATGTCTTCATGTTAAGTATGACCTAGAATATGACGAGCATATGCAAAGAATGGTGAAGCTTGTTGAATGTGGAGGTTCAATTGAAACTCAATTTGGAAAGATAATGGAAGGAGCACAACTAGCAAAAATTGTTCAGTTGAGTGTTGTTTTTTATATTTTGTCTAGAGGGCATGCCTATGAAAGACTACTCAAAATCTAATAATTTATTATCTTTTTTGGGTGCTCCTAACTTTCCTAGCACACATTAGTAAATATACTTTGGATGGGAATGGGAAAGTTGTCTTGTTGAGGTAGAAAAACAATATTTATAGGAAAAAATAAAAGAGTCAACCTTCATTGCACTATCTTTAGATGAAGTTAATGTGGTAGATAATACTTCTTTGGTATATATATGCATGTGTATACTAAACACCAACATGTCCACCAACCTCATCTATTTGTTGAACACACGAAAATACTAAGAGGGGGAGTGAATTAGTATTCTATTAAATCTCAAACCCCTCGCAATAATCAAACACTTTAATCTCTATCGCATGCATAGGTACATGAAAGATGAAGATAATGCACAACACAATACAACACTAGATATATGTGGAACACCCCACAAGGGAAAACCACAGTGAGAAAATATGCTAAGAGTTACTGTCCTAATCCAGCCTCACAAGATGAACAACATTTACAACTTTATTTAGGGCTACAGCCCAAGGAAGCTACAACTCCCCAATTTCAGTTTTTGGGGTCACTCCCAAGGAAGCTAGACAACTCCCTGATTATACAACTTTTTTTTAGGGCTACAACCCAAGGAAGCTACAATTCCCTAATCTAACCACACACTTATGAATGATTATATAATGATAGTCCTTCCACTATATGAAATTGACATTTAAGCTCAATCTTTTTGATGATTGAAATTCTAGTTTGTCACTTCTTCAAATGTATTCTCAATTGCTTACTAACTCATTGCTTTCAATAATCAATAAGTTTTTCCTTTGGCTCACTACCTCCAATAGAAAATTAAACACACTTCTTCACTTCCCTTATATCATTGAGATATGATCAAGATGAAATCAAACAGGATCTACCACAACTGCTCAATCACTTATGCAATCGTCATCATTTTTGTACTTATACATCACCCTAGATCAAAAATATTTATAATTAATACTTTATATTACATGATTATATCTCATGTCAACCTACAACAACAAAAATATTGCATCTCCAAGTTGGCCAAGAATAAAACTATCAACATGAAACATGTAGAGGGAAAGACCCAAAAGACTACATGCAAACCAGGAAGAGGAACATGTCTTGCAGATTCCAAAACACACTTAACTTTATCCTAAACTTTCTTCACACCTTTGATCTTCAATAGGAATCAGCTACATGCTTCACAAATTTAAAATAGGTTGGCCATAAGAAAGAAAACATGTAACTTGCAGCATGTCAACCTTCAAACATTGGTGGTACAGATGAATGATAAACACTATATGTGCTTCTCCCAAATGATTTGGCATGACCCATAAAAAACCTTCAAACGCTTCATAAGCTCCACTCACACTTGAACTTGTGGCACACATCATCAACATGCCTTAGTCAACCTTAGCAAAAAATATAAGTTCACAAAATGACTTGAAACATCTATGCAAAACTAGAAATACAAAAGATCTTCATGTTTTTAAAACCTTAGACACTATGAGACATGTGGAGTGTCCACACAAACTCATACAACTGAAATTCACAACCTTCTTCTAGTGCAAGTAGACAAACATTAAAGCTAGTCACCGAACAACACAGTCCTACACTTTATCACTTATAACTTTCTATGGGGAAGGATTATTGACATGAAACTTAGGATATAACACCTCCACATATCTATGAACTTAAATTTTAATCCGCAAAAAATATCTACAAATGTGGAGATATGTATAGCCAATATTTTTAACTATGACAACATCTTCACATAATCAATATAGTCTTAAATCTGTCAATATTAAAATCACCTTTCTAGTAACTCAAATTATTTGAAACTTGGATCACACATGCCTTGATACAACATGAAGCTAACCTCCAAATCACAGGAGCAAAAAATCATCAATGGAGAACTACAAAGCATTTATCAGAGACTCTAACAACCAAATAGCTAGAATGCAAAATACTCTAATGAAATTTTGACATCAATGACAACTAAACTGCAACAATCTCACCCTTTGTCATTGATGGAAAAACCATCCTCACACCACTTTGGTGCATAATCTCCCCCCCTTAATCTCTCCCCCTTTGAAAAAGGGAAAAAGGAATCCCCTTTTAACAATCTCTCCTTCTTGAAGCAATTTACAGACTCCTCTTGCTAGCAACAACCACTACTTGCTCCCCCTAAGAGGTAGCTCCCATCAATCCAAGAATAAATATATGAATTCAATTACTCCCCTTGGACATATGCACAAACTATGCATCTATTAAGAAGATGGAGGGGTAATCACCCCTATCTTCTACTTGAGATAATCAAATGTGTCCTTTGCAAGTGCCTTTGTGAAAAAAATTTCAATGCATGATCTTTTGTAGATACATACTCTAGCTTCACTTCCTTATCTACAACCTTCTATCTCATAAAGTGATACCTGATTGATATGTGCTTGTTTCTAGAATGCATCACCAGATTCTTTGAAATGTAAATAGCACTTGTACTATCACATAGAATATGAATGGGCTCATCATACTTTATCTTGATCTTTCAATGTTTACTTCATCCACAACACTTGAGTACAACAAGATGTTGCAACAATATACTCTACCTAAGTTACTATTGATAGAGATACTGAATCTTGATTTTTACTATGCCATGAAACCAACCTATTTCCTAAAAATAAATCACTACCACTGATACTCCTATCATCAACACAACGAGCCCAATCAACATTAGTGTATGGACTCAAATAAAAATCATTACCTTTTGGATACCATAATCCATAAACTAGAGTGCCCTTCAAGTATTTGAATATTCTCTTGACTAACTTCACATGATTTTCTTTAGGATTAGCTTGAAATTTTACAACCAAACATACCGCATGCATAATATCAAGTCTTGAAGCAGTTAAGTACAACAAACTTTCAATCATAGATCTATATAGAGTATGATCAGCCAAGGGAGACTCATCATCTTTTCTCATATGAAAACCAATTACCATAGGAGTACTCACCTATTTGTAATCTTTCATACCAAACTTATCAACATCTCCTTGACATAATTTTCTTGAGAAATAAAGATACCATCATTCATTGATATGTAACCTTCTCTCCTAGAAAGTGATACATAATTGATATGTGCTTGGTTCTAGAATGCATCACCAAATTCTTTGAAATGTCGATAGCACTTGTATTATCACATTGAATAGGAATGGACTCATCATAATTTATCTTGATATCTTTCAATGTTTGCTTCATCCACAACACTTTCAAGTACAACAAGATACTGCAACAATATACTCTGCTTTTTCTATTGATAGAGATATTAAATCTTGCTTTTTACTATTCCATGAAACCAACCTATTTCCTAAAAATAAAGCACCACCACTAGTAATCATTATATCATCAACACAACTAGCCCAATTAGCATCAGCGTATACACTTAGATCAAATTATTTATCTTTTGGATACCATAATCCATAAACTGGAGTGCCCTTTAAGTATCTGAAGATTCTCTCGATTGCCTTCACATGAATTTCTTTAGGATTAAATTGAAATATTGCAACCAAACATACTGCATGCATAATATCAGGTCTTGAAGTAGTTAAGTACAACAAATTTCCCATCATAGATCTATATAGAGTTTGATCAGCCAAGGGAGACTCATCACCTTTTCTCAAATGACAACCAGTTACCATAGGAGTACTTATCGGTTTGTAATCTTCCATACCAAACTTTTCAGCATCTCCTTGACATAATGTTCTTGAGAAATAAAGATGTCATCATTCTCTCTTCTAGATCATTAATATTTGAAAATATAATTCTTATCACAAAGGATTGCACCCAGATGCTAAGTATGAAACTCAGAAATCCTGTGCAACATGGGATCAAACTCAGGTTGTGGGTGACCTACTATGAGGATGAACCTATGTTGCATAGGATTGTTGAGTTTCATACTTAGCATCTAGGTGCAATCCTTCGTGACAATTGGCACACCCGGTGGGACAAATTAAACTGTTTTAGTCTAAATTTTGCTCATATATCACTAATATTTGGTGCGTATTTTAGTCATCCCAACCTTTGGAGGTAAGGAAACAACACATCTAGCAACTATGAATGGTATATCTATTGGTTTTAGTATGATCAAGTGTTGGTTTATTTCAAAAAAATCTAATATTTGCTTGTTTAAATCCAGCTTTTGAATGAATAAGAATGTCTATGTTTCATGGGAATATTTCATATCATCCATCATATCATGAAAATGCTGCCAATCCACCCTCTTATCAACCATATCAAATCAACCATGTTGTTGTTTCTAGTCCAAATTTCATGACTTTTCAAGAAATCCAACATGTTCAATATGCTTACCACCTACCCATCCCTGCTCAATCTCCTTGGCAACCTTCATATGCTCAAAATTAGCCCCAAGAAGCCCATTTTGTTTCCAACCAACATGGCTATTCTCCCAATCAAACTCCACGTATTGAAGACATGATAATTCGAATATGAGGAATGAGATATCACAAAATACAAGATAATGAAAATGGTACAATACAAGAGAGTTGGCGACTATTTATAGAGAACCTAGCTCTCCCAAACTCCTACAACCATGGCATGTGAATTGACACCTCTACCATTTGAAATATTCAACCTAGAGGTGGTGCCAACTCCAACCCGTACTTAGCAATGAACATGGTGAATCGACTTCCAATTTTTCCAGCATTAAGAAGACTATTTCCAAAAGCACATGGAGAAATTCATAAATCACCACTTACAGAAAAATGGTTTCAAAGGTGGCACCAAAGTTGTGAGATGGCGGGATTTTCATAATCTGAGAAGAAGTCAATCATATTTCATTTACACATA
>VDFB02111182.1:0-12171 GCA_007258455.2 Sequoia sempervirens
GTTTGGACTCTTCAAATGGCTTGGTGATAGGGTACGTGATGGGGTAGTTGATTTGTAACAACTTGTTAAAAACAACACTCAAAGGTTCTCCTAATTGAGCATATTAATGTTTGGTGTTCCCCTGATTGTTTTGGTTTGACTGTTGAGGAGGACGAGGTGCCCCCTGTGGCACAGAGATGGCGTTAGCTATAGACGGTTGTTGTTTTTGGGATGCATTAGCCACTTGGACGTGTTTAGTGTTTGTCACGCTGTCATTCACTGCATTCTTGTTCTTGTTCCAGAATCATGGTTTATCGCCAAATGACGTCTCTTTATCATGACTATGTATTTTGATGTGTCCTTTGGCAATAAGGGCACGTTCAAGGATGGGTCCCTTTTCTACTATCTCCGCGAAGGTGGTGACACAATGTAACCTAAAATTATGGGCCATGTCAGGATGAGAGTTTTCCATGAAAAGAGTGACCATGTCTTTTTCTTTCAGAGGGGTTTTCATTCGGCTTGCTAATGCACGCCACCGTTGTAGGTAGCTAGTAAAGGTTTCCCCCTCACGTTGTTTCTCTTTGAGGAGATCTAAGGTGTCTGGGTCCTCCAAATTGAAAGAGAAGTAGGATACAAATTTTTTTGATAGGTCTGCAAAATTTTTTATGGACCCTTTTTCGAGGGTCATGAACCAATCTAGGGCGTGGCTTATCAGGTTTCATGGGAATAGGCGCAAGAGGTAGTTGTCATTGTGCATGACCTCTTGACATTGGGAGTAAAATTCTTACAAGTGAGCCTTAGGGTCTTTGTTTCCCTTGTATTTGTCAAACTTTGGTATTTCAAAATGTTTGGGAAACGAGATTAATGAGATAGAGGGATCAAATGGATATGGGCATATGTCTTCAAATTTGAATGATTGTTTACCCGTCCCTGCTTGAAGGTCTTTCAATGCCGCTTTGATTTCCAACAGATCCGAGTTGGCCGGTGGCGGGTTAGGAGGATATTGATGATAGGATGATAAAGGATCCCGCTGAGAGGGCGTCAGATTGTTGAAATACAGATTTGGATGGTTGGATGATGATATGCCTTGTTGGTAAAATGGGGGGTTTTGTTGGTATGGGGGCTGTTGTTGTGGGATATAGTATGGATTTGTTTGATAGAAGTGTGGGGTGAGTTATGGAGGAGCTTGGATGGGATGTTGCGTATTGGCTTGTTGGTATTGAAGGTATTGTTGTGATTGTTGGGAGGTCACATAAAGCAGTTGTTGGTGAAGTTTCTATTGATTGTGGTAGTGGTAGTGTTGAGGGAGTTGTTATTGTGATGTCAACTGTTGTACGGGTCGAGATGGGATGTCGTGTTGCGGTTGACCTTGTGGGCGCAAAATGGATGCAAGAAAGGGGGATATGGTCTGAGCAATAGGTTGAGATGGATTTCCTTGTGGTCAGTAGGGTGGTTGCTATGAAGAGGCCAAAGTATTATGTATAGGTTGTTGCTGATGAGATGGCTGAGGTAGCGTAGACGTGTTTTGTAAAGGGGGTTGTTGGGTACCACCCAGAACATTCAGCTGGGATGTGGCTTGCAGAGGTAATTGAGGTGGAACATTGGATTGGGGAAGCTATTGAGATGTATATGAGGATGATGGTAGATGCGTGGCCCAGGAGGTGGAGGCAATGTGGAAAGGAGGATGCCCCCAGTGTTGACTGTAGGTTGATTTGAAGGAGGGGGTGTTGTTAACGTTAATGGCACAGGTTGTGGAACATTTTGTGGCATACCATAGGCAAAAGGATTATTGGGATCAGGCACTTGAGGACCTCCCATAACTGAGGTCGAAGCATGTGGGGGATAGTTAACATGATAGAGAATAGCATTTCCAAATTCAGGTTGATGCCAACCCTCAAATGGAGGAACATTGGGGAAGTATGAACCTTCTGGTGCATTTTGTGAATCTTGGAGTACATTGGATGGGGAACTCCTATATTTGGACAAGTCAACACCCAAGGGGGGTTTGAGACCCTTCTCAATTAGGTGGGCCAAAATTTCTTCCCCATGTTTTTCAAGCAGACGATCAGTCATTTGTACATTGGCGGGATTACTAAAATGTTCCTCAAGTGTGAGTTCAGGTTCATTAGCCATACTCTCTTCACCATGTGGCGAGTTGTTTTGATTTTCGGTGTTGGAGTGTGATGAAGTACCATTATGAGGATCTTGGGGGACGTTCTTAGGATCTTGAGCAATATTTGCACCATTGGTGGGATTTGTATTGTTATTAAGGTCTTAAGACATGTTCGCTTGGGAATTTTGACCTTGTTGTTGTTCTATTTGTCTCTTAACTTGTGACCTAGTTTGAACGGGCATGCAAATGTGCTATGGGTGGATTATAAAGATGTTTTTGACGATTGACTTGATTGTAGTTGGATGAGATGTGATTTTGATGGGATTTGGACTTTGATCAGATTTTGTTTGGATATACTGGATTGGATCAAATTTTGATGGGATCGGATTTTGATTGGCTAGATTGGATTTTGATTGAGTTGAATTGGATTATTAAGATCAATAGGATAGCACTGGTTGAACGGATGTGATTTGGTTGATTGGGTAATTTGATCGAATGATTGGTTTTGATAGCTTTGGATTATTAGATGGGTATGATTGGGTGATGAAAGATGTGAGAGAGACCTTGAGTTTGATCAAAGGAAGTTACCCTTAGTGACCTAGAGCTTTGATTGATTAAGAGGATGATTGTGGCACCAAATCCACCTTAAGATAGGAATGGATTGATTGGGCAGGGGATGATAACTACGGCACAAGAATTCTCAAGATAGAGCGGATTGATTGAGATTGAAGTTAAAGACTAATAATCAAATTCAAATTGCATAATTGATTTGGGTGCTCACTTTGTATGTCTACAAGGGGTTAAGACGGTTTAGTTATGGTGGTGTTTGTGTGTAAATGGTAAAATTATGACATGCAGGTGATGGTATGGACTTTTGAATGGAATATGAGAAAATTAGAATGAACAGGTAAATTAAAGATGATTGTGGAGAATGAGTGGGGATTTAGAATGGTTGAATGAAAGTTTGGAATAATGAGATGGAGGTTTAAAATGGTCAAATGGAGGTTTTTGGAAGATATAAAGTGACAAAACAAAGGCTTGGGATGATGAGGTAATAGTTTGGAATGGTTAAATGATGGTTTAGAAGCTAAACCGAGATCAAATGGGGCGTTCAGGGTGTCCGGGAGGAAAATGCACTACAGTAGTAAATCAGTGTGTTGGCTGACTTTACCGCGATGCATCGGGGAAGCTTCCCACTTTTCTGCGGTAAAAATCGAGTTTCCGCCTTTCTATAGCATGAGTGAGGGCACTTCCACCTTTTGCAGCAAAGCGAGGCGCTAGCAGTTGGAAATAGGGAGTTGGTTTTGATGAAAGTAGCTGGAAAGGACTCCAAAGAGTGACAAATAGAACCCGATGTATCAAGATTTCACGGAGTTTTTTCACAAGAAAACACTTTAGAAACAAGCCTGCCGATCCTATGGGGTAATATTAAAGAGAGTGTGGCTAGGAAGGTCTTGTCTAGGATGCACAAGGCTTCTGAGGAGTCTTTATTATACTTTCCTGGTAGTGAGGCACAACTATGAACCCAGCTTTGTCCTGGCGTGAGTGGGGAACCCCGGTGAGATCTTTGAGGGCTCAAACCAACTCTTCCGTCTATCTAGGTATCACCCCACAAGCCGGCCTTCCATGATGCAACATGAAGCTAGATTAAGGGGTACAACTTTCCCATTCTCCCCTTATATACTGCTTACCGATGCAGCGTGGTTGGAATCGTCCCTTGGGGTGATGAAATCCCCAAGTAGGTCCCACTAGAAAGAAGACACTAACCGTTTCCAACTACTCTCTAGGCTCACACAAAGTGTAAGGGGAAAGTGAAAACAAATTAATGCCCCCTTGAGTGACACAATAATAGACAAGCACAACAAGCAATAAAGGTTACTTCTCCCTAATAAGACTATGTTCAAACAACAAGGATAATTTTTCAAAAATATGATCAAATAGATGGCCCTACAAGTAAACGTTAGCTATCTTATCCTTCGTTCTTGGTCAATTACGCCATAATATGCTGCAAAATGTTAGCAAAAAACACCAATATCCTTGCCAAAACAATGTTAGAGGGTTACTACTTGAAAATAGCTAAAAATGAGAGCAAAAACGAAGCTAAAATGACTGTTTTACCTTCCAAACTGTGTTGTTTTGGGGTGTAGCTGCCTTTCTGTAGTAAAATAGGGGTGCTTCCGACTTTCTGTAACAAAACAGGGGCACTTCCACCTTTCTACAACAAAACAGGGGCGCTTCCGCCTTTCTGCGATAAAACAGGGGGCGCTTCCGCCTTTCTGCAGCAAAACAGGGCGCGCTTCCACCTTTCTACAGCAAAACAGGGGGTGCTTCCACCTTTCTGCAGCAAAATGTTAGAGGAAAAAATCCTTTCAAAAATAAAAGGGCGTATCTGCCCCTCTGCAGGAAACTTTATCAGATTTTAAAAAAGAAAAGTTGTATTCCCTACTACAAGAAAGTGTTAGAAAAGATCTTCTAAGCAAAATGACGTATACGCCTAACTATAGCAAACTGTTAGCCAAAATCAAATTTTCAGATATAGGGCGTGACCACCTTTTTGCAGTAGACAAGAGGGCACTTCCACCTTTCTGTAGTAAAAAAAAAGAGGGCACTTCCGTCTTTCTACAGTAAAAAAAAAAGAGGGCGCTTCCGCCTTTCTGCAGTAAAACAAAGGGCGCTTCCACCTTTCTGTGACCTTTTTCTGCAAAATACTTAGCAAAAATGAAGGTTAAATGCAAGAACCTATTTGTGGGTCCCACCGGGCATGCCAGAAATGTGTACCTTGGAGTTTTACCCTATTCTAATGTGCAAAATAAAAAAAATGCAAGTGGAAAAATACTAAGAACACTTCAATGATTAGCCTAAAGAGTGATAAAACAAGGAAAATAGATGAAATACAAATGCAAATTGATTATACCTTCCTTGTTGTTGAAGACTCCTTGGTTGGCCCTTAATTTAGATGAATTTGTATGCTCTTTAGATGGCTTTTGATGTTACTAGATGCAAGATTAATGATGCAAAATGACTAAATGGATAGCTAAATGGTAGCAAATACTTGAGAATGCAAATTGGTAGCATAAGGTTGTTCAAAATGAAAGTGTTGAAAAATGCCCTTGAGGAGGGGTATTTATAGGAGAATTTGAATTCTCTAGAGAATTCAACGGTTGAGATGCATCCAACAAGGTCAAGATGAAGGGCTGTGGTGAGTTGAGAACTCACAAGCCCTCACATCTTGACATGTGGATGGTGAAGTGGCTAAGAGGAGATGGGGTGTAAATGAGGTGGCCAAAAGGTACATGAGGTGGAGGAAGGACAAGTACCTTCCAAGTACCTTGGGGAGTGAGAAGATTTCTTCAAAAAAGAATTTCTTGTCCCCAAGTGAGAGCGAAAGGGACATTTGAGAATTTTAGATTCATAAAATCTCCATGGGAAAAGGAGGTGGTTGGAGAAATAAATGAATTAAAAATTCAAATTCTTAGGAGAGTCTAAAGGATAAGAGAGGGTCTCCAAAAAGGTGGGAATTGGTCACATGTGCATGAGGTGACATGTCAAATATTCTAGAAGATGCATGGGAAAAGGGGATTCTAGGAATAATAAAAGTGAATTAAAAATTCACATGGGGAAGAGAGGAGCCTAGGGTGAATAAAAAGGAATTAAAAATTCCTTGGGGGATGGGGAGAGTTGACTAAGGTACTAATTAGGTTTAACTAATTAGTAATTAGAGGATAATTAGGGGTTAATGTGGATTAGAAGCCAACTTGTAAAAGTTGGAGGATGTGACACATCCTAATCAAGGATTAGGCATGTGCACATCCTTAATGAAGAGATTAGGAGATGGATTAGGATTAGATGAAAATGACATGTGAGGGATCAAATAAATGTAATATTTATTTAATTCATTTGATGAAAAGAGGATTAAGGAGGGTAAGGTATTTAATATTTAATTATTAATTAAATACCTTAGGGATTTGGCAGAATTAACGATATTAATTAAATAATAGTAATATTACTTAATTAACTTGGATAAGAGGATGTTTAGATGAAAAGTGGTAAATTTGGATAAATTAAGTGTTCAAATTTGGATGTCTACAAAAATTCTAACAACTCAATTTTCTTACTATTCTTCTTGATGATGGATCATAATGAAATGAAATGTTTAGGGAAATGAAAATTCTTACCATAGCAATAAAGTATTTCTACCAGTTGGCTAAGTTGCAACCATCTTTCAAACATTATGTGTGCTAATAGGTAATGCTTTAAAGTTATGATATTTTTAAGTGTACATGCTTCATCAGTACTATTGTTGCTCTAAAACAAGCACATGATCTAACCTTCTGAACTAAATCCGATTGATTTTAATTTTTTTGGGGTAGTATAAAAAGACAATTACAGTACAGACCCAATTCAACTTGTAGACATCCAAATTTGGACACTTAATTTATCCAAATTTATCAATTTTCATCTAAACATCCTCTTATCCGAGATAATTAAGTAATATTACTATTATTTAATTAATATCCTTAATTCTGCCAAATCCCTAAGGTATTTAATTGATAATTAAATACCTTACCCTCCTTAATCCCCTTTTCATCAAATGAATTAAATAAATATTACATTTATTTAATTCCTCACATGTTATTTTCATCTAATCCTAATCCATCTCCTAATCTCTCCATTAAGGATGTGCACATGCCTAATCCTTGATTAGGATGTGTCACATCCTCCAACTTTTGCAAGTTGGCTTCTAATCCTCATTAACCCCTACTTATCTTCTAATTACTTATTAGTTAAGCCTAATTAGAACCTTGGTCAACTCTCCCCATCCTCCAAGGAATTTTTAATTCCTTTTATCCATCAGGCTCTCTTCCCGTGTAATTTTAATTCCACTTTTATTCCACCTAAATCCCTTTCCCATGCATCTTCTAGAATCTTGTTTTGTCATCAGTACATACACTTTGGAGACCCTCTCTTATCACTAGATTCTCCCAAGCACGTGAATTTTTAATTCACATTTATTCCTTCAAGGAATCTTCTCATCTCCCAATGTACTTCCAAGGTACATGTCCTTCGTACACATCATGTACCTCCCTTCCACATCACCTACACATCATCTCACCCTTAGCCACTTCACATTCCATATGTCAAAATGTGAGGGCTTGTGAATCCTCAACTCACCTTAGCCCTTCATCTGGGCCTTGTTGGCTCAATTTCAACCATTGAATTCTCTAGAGAATTCAAATTTCTCTATAAATACCCTCTCTTTTAAGGCATTTAAGAAAACTTAGTCATTTTGTAACAAAATGTTGTCATTTTGAACACTCAATTCACAAACATTTCATCCATTTAGACAAGCCATTTTAGTCATTTGCACTATCATCTAGTTCTATTGTCAATCTTGCATCAAGAGCCATCCAAGGAGCACACAAAGGAATTGAAATCAAGGGCCAACCAAGGAGTTTCTAGCAGCAAAGAAGGTATAAGCATATTACAATCTTCATATTACCTTGTTTCTTTGCTTTATTATTCCTTAGGCTAATCTTGAAGCGTCCCTTTGTGTTTTTCCTCATTGCATTTTAGTTATTTTGCATATTTGGAGTTGATAAACATTTAGAATCACACAACTTACTTCGAGTACCTGCCTTCATATGCTTGTCTGTGCAATATGTAGTTGAGGTGAAGATAGATTCTCTCCACAAGTTGAGTTAAAGCTAACTTAAGCTTATGTACAAATTGAGTGATTAAATATAGAGAGGTGGTACTAATTATTTCTTAGAAAATTTAGTTAAAAAACTAAAGTACCTCAAGATGGAACATTTATCTATGATAACAAAAAAATTGTCTACATAATGAAAAAGAATCTCGACAATAAAAAAACCCAATAACCCCTTAAGCTTAACTTAGGGAGAAGTGTAAAGAGTAAATCCACTATTAATAAGGAAAAAGCAAGAAAGAGTGTTGAAGAATCAACTAAAATGACTCAAACAATTTGCAATAGGAAAAAGAAAATTATTGTTTCTATTAATATTTTTCTTCATAATTTCATTCTACTTTAATATTTTTATTACTAATGTTTTCTAATTTAAAAAGGGTATAGCCTAGACCAATTTATTTAATTATAAATATTTAATGTATTTAAATTTATTATGATATGTGCAATGTTATCTCTTTAATATGGTTTATAAGATAAAATAATTAATTTAAAAAGGGTATTCTCAATTTTGTATTTAAATGGAAATATAAGGTGAATGTATAGGAGTATGAGTGTAAAGATAATATAGGGATAAATATGTGATAATAAATGTCTATAATGATGGGTGAAGATGATAGAAATGATCCCAACCTCATGCAAGACATTTCTTGAACCAAAATTGAGGATTTATGGATCCCGCAGAGTAGCTTGAGATCATGTATATAATATGAATTTTATCTCTATTATTATAAATTTCCATTACATATGATTTAAGAATACATATTTTAAGATTTTGGTGTCCCCATATGTAATGATGTAACTAGATTTTAAAGGGAAGTTTTGAAAAAATAAAAAAAATTTAAACATAATATGACTAATTAATATATATTGGAGAAGAAGACTTGAAAGTATAATTGAATAGTAAGGATTATTTTACACAAATTAAATAATTCTATTAGATATTTGAAGCATAGAAATAATATGTCATATTTTCTCATTTTATATGTATAATCCATGCCACTTCCTAGGAACTATTTAATCATAAAAAAATTAAAATTAATTAGTTGAAATTAAATTAAATTAATAGGCGCCTTGAGATGGATAACTCTCGCCGTATTATATAGTATAATTGAATAGTAAGGATTCTTTTACACACATTAAATAATTCTATTAGATATTTGAAGCATAGAAATAATATGTCATATTTTCTCATTTTATATGTATAATCCATGCCACTTCCTTGGGACTATTTAATCATAAAAAATTAAAATTAATTAGTTGAAATTAAATTAAATTAATAGGCGCCTTGAGAAGGATAACTCTCAGTGTATTTTATATATATTGATATTTAATATATGTATGCTAGTAATAACTTTGTTTTTAACAAATGAGAATTCAATTTGTTTTCTTATTTGACAAAAAAATTGTATATTGTTAAAGTAAATTTGCAAAACACTATTGTTGTTCAAATCTGTAAGCCCACCAACCGAGCAAAAGCACAAAGCCTACAAGCGTAGCAGCCAGTGGGGATTTGAACCTTGGTGGCAACGTTACTAAGCAAGTGTTTCAACTGCTATGTCAAACAATATAATATATAATTTGAACATCGTATTATAATATTATAATACATATACAATATAATATGTAACATATATAACATCTAATATATAATATAATATATTAAATAATAATATTATAATATTATATTTTAATTTTAAATTATGTAATTTATTATATTTTAAATAATTTAATATATTATATTATATTAAATTAACATCTAATATATTGAATTAATCTTGTTATATAGTGATTTTTTTTTTCATTGCTATTTATTTAAAATTTAAAACAAGTAATTTTAGTCCTAACAAATATTTTTAGTTTTAATTGCTCTTGCTCAATTACTACTTCATTTTCATATTAGGTATTAAAACTGTAGAATTTTTTATTGGTTCGTCAATGCCATATTTACAATAACTATCGTTTTCTTTATAGACCCTTACAGAATAATTTAAATTTAAATATTATCTTTAGGAAGAAAATTTTAACAATCTCTAAATGCCTATTTACTATTTTTTTGTAAGGGGTAAAATAGGAGCATCCAACGTATATAAATCTACCATCATTATTTTGGTAATGGTAAAACTACATTCACACTACAATCATTTATGAACTAAATGGGCTTTACCTTTTGAAAAGTGAGGGATATTTACATACATCATATTTTTAATTATTAAATATAATTTTGTTTATAGATTGTTAGGAAAAAAATTTATTATTTGTATAGGTTTTCAAAATTTAAATATTTTTTTATTTGTAATATTATGTAAAAAAATTCAAGTTATTTTTTGTATGGACAAAGTTGACACTTATTAAATATTGTTTGATTTTTATAGTTTTATAGGATTTTATAACATATATATTTGATCATTTGTATATGTATTTGGCATGTTCAATATACATTTTTTTAATCCTCTAAACTGATATTAAGTAAAATGTCTTTTCAAAAAATCTTTTGCAACAAATTGAAATAATTTTTACTCAAGTACTAAATTAGAAGTGTTATCACAAGTGAATTATTATCAAATTTTTTTTAAATTCAAATGGATTTAATGAAAATGATATTGAAAAATTTGCAAGATCCATTTCAAATAATTACAAGAAGAGGTCATACACTGGAGAAAAATGTCAAAAAAATTCTATGCCTCTTATGAAAAAATAATTGCACTTTACAAAATTTTAAGGAAATTATACTATTGCGAAAATACAAGGAAGGAAATGCCCCTCATATTATCAAAGTTTTTCAAATCTACTTGAACAATATTTAGTATCATACTATTGTTTTGAGTATCTAGCCAACTATTTCTTCACTATCTATTAATTTTTTTAATGAATATAATGTCTTACATGTTCTAACGATATTCTCTTGTGTTGTTTTCTTTGATGTTTTAATGTCAAAAAGAAAAAAATATTTTTTATTTTAATCCTACAAATATTGAAGTGCAAAAATACATAATTTATTAAATGTTTTACAAATTATTATTTTATAGCTACAAGCATACATAATTTATTTTTCATAAATAAAATGTTAAATGTGTTTTATATATCCTCTCTTTTGTTATTTACTGTTATGTTTTACTCTCTAAAAAAATTAAAACTAGCATACCTATATTTTTAAAATATATGTAAAGTATGCCGAGAGATATCCTTCTCAAGGCGACTATTTTTAATCAATTGAACCTTAACCCAAATTGAAGCAATTGATGAAGAGAATATAAAATATTTTCCTATTTACTGCTGTCATTCAAATGTTACATCTCAAGGGGCCTCTCCAACTATTGGATTATGTGACAAGGGAGACTTTATGTAATTAGAAACCTTCATATGAAATCCAATTGTTTGCCTCCAAGGCTTCCATTGCAAGTGACTTGTGAAAAAATAGAGCCTCGGACCTATCCATTAATATATCCATATAAACGAATTGAAAATAGATCAAATTTAAGGAATGGTCATTTTCCTTTATGAATTCATGATTGAAATTTCATCCATTTTCATGGAGCAACTTGGAGAAATTATTTAACCTTATCTCTTTTGCTTTTAAGTGACAATTGTCATTAAAACTTGCATTTTATTTAGGTTCATTGTGTATAGCAATTGGAAAATTAAAATCTCTTAAATACTAAGTGAACTTATAAATTAGCTTTCAACTTCAACGCCTAATTAAGGCTTTTTAGAATGAGCTACTTCCTACTACGACTCTTGGTAGAGTTTTTATTTCCTTGCATAACAACTTGTGTAGCCTTTTTTGCAACTTTTTCTTGAATTGCCTTTACATCTCTAAGCATAGAGAAAGAACACAACAGTCAAGAAATGTAAATAAAGTTGAGAAATCCATCATGCTCATATTCTTATTGAAATTTTGTAGTTTGAAAAAATGTCATAGTGAAATCTTAATAAGAATCAAATCAATTAAGATATTACAGAGATTGAAATCCTCCCTCAAGAAAGCCACACAAGAAAATCAGAAAGATAAGGCCAAACACTTATTGGAACCTGACACAAAGAAATAAAATTCACATTGTCACTGCAACCTATTAACCTTAGTCACAATTTGTGCCCTAATCCTCATTTCTCACACATTCATGTTACAACAAGCCATATGATTCATGATTCAAGATTCCTCCCCTTACTTCAACAAATTCATAGACCTATATTCTAGAACCAAATTTTTGGGTTGGCTGGCCCAAATTTATTGGAAAAATAATCATAGACTTGCCCTTACTCAAAAATAAAAACTTGTATCCTTAGCCAGGTTCTTATATCAAAAAATAAACCCAGCCAAAAAATTATTAAGCAAATTTTTACTAAAAAATAAACTCCACCCAAATTTTGTGTT
>VDFB02111183.1:0-20869 GCA_007258455.2 Sequoia sempervirens
GCAGTATGGCTGTGGCGGCATCAGGAATCACTTCAGAGTTCGTCAGCATCAGACGGATCAGTCATCGGGTTAGAAACGAGGAAGATATTAATGTTTGATCGTATTGATTAAATATTAATTAATTAATGTTTATAATATAAAGTTATAATTTTAAATTACAACTTAAGTGTTTTCCTTGAAGGGTGCGCCCAACATCAGAAGGGGCCAAAAAGTGATTATTAAAGTATTTAAAATATTCAGCTGAGGACTATTGAAATATTAAAATATTAAAACATGAATATTTTAATGAAACCCTATTTTCAAGCAAATCGCACTTTTCAGCCTATTAGTGGATTTTTGCCTGGGGAATTGGCATTATGTGATTATTGAGTTTGAAACTGATCAATTTTGGTCTGAGCCTGAGACTCTAGGGTTTCGTGTTCGATTGCCTTGGGGAACGAGCCATCTCCAACGGAAAGCAATTCAGAGAGTGTGCAATATCACTTGATCTATTGCCTACAGAGGTTTTCTTATTCAGAGAAAACTACAGAGCTTCAGAGGAATTTATATCTTCAGTTATTATCAGTTGTTTGCATCTAGATATCATCTATTACCTTGGGCGCACCATTTACAGAGGGTTATACATTGAATTTGGTGAATGCCGTACAAATTGATTGCTGGTCTGACAGGCCGTACTTGCACAGCAGGCCGTACTTCTCTTCTAAACACGTGTTTCATTCATCTGGGTGAAACGCCTATCACACTGGTTCCAGAATACCTTCCTTGGAGGCGCTAACTTGCTGGGAGTCTTCAGAGATCATCATTTTGAAGGAGAAGAGCATTCATTAATTGGGCCGTACAGATCTGTACTTCTGTACCAGCAAAATACCAGGTTTTTAAAATCTTGAAAATTCTTCATTTTATACATTGCATGCATCTGGGTATCATTGTAATCAATAGAGAAGTTGAATAAAGGATACTGGCATTGATATTGTTGCATTTCCAGAGCTATTTGATTTTTAGTAAATTTATTTCCATTTATTGTCAAAATCGTACCTTTCATCTTTGCATCAAAAACACAAAAAAATTGCAAAAACCTAAAAACGTCAGGAAAACATAAAACTTCAGTCAGATTTCGTATCAAGGGGAAACAGGGGTTTCTACATCCTCACCAGCTGTGATCTGAGACTGAAGTTCACCTCTGCTCCTTGTTGCCTCATCGAACAATGATGACATGACTGTAAGCTGAGTAACCTTACAGCCAACGGTCTCCCTATTGAAAATGGTATGAATGAGTGCCTGGAGCTCTGACTGAACATTGGTAAGCTCAACGTAGGCAGCACCCTCAATCTGATATCGACACGGTAAGCGAGAAACCAAATTTCTCACTGACCGGAGTGCACTAGTAACGTGCTCTCTACTCTCAGCCAACTCTGACGCCAAAGTCTCTTCTATCTTTGCCTTGAAAACCAACTGTGTTTTTCAAGAGTAGATAGCTTCCCTATCCTCTGCATCTGTGACTGCATCATATGCCACATTCAACTGAGCAATCATAATCTCATCCCGGGGTTTATTAATCGCCATATCTCGCTGCTCATCCTGGAGACGAATACGGAGCTCTCGTGCATTATACCGCAACTGATATAACTCTGTGAGCATAGCACGGCCTCTAGCAACGAACTCCTCTTCCCACTCATCCAAACGCTTGCCATATGCAACTAAGTGATTAAGTTGACTTTGCTCTACTGGAGGCTCAAGCATCGGCGGGAGTGTGGCGATAACCTCTGGTCTATGTACAAGGCTAGAAATATACTGACGAAGCTGTCTGATTTCAGCCTTGAGAGCTGCCTTATCTTCTCCATCCTTTAGCATTCTATCCCTGCCACTGTCTGTAGCAACCTACAGTAGATCAACCTGGGTTTGACGTGTGCTACGACCAAGGTTAACTGTGATAACCTCAAAATCCTGAGATTCCAACTCAGCCAAGCTCTTCCCCTGTGGAGGTATAGCAGTCTCAACGACAATCTCCATGTCAGTGTTCCTCTTCACGTGAACCATGTTCTTGACCCTCTTATCTGGCGCATCCTGATAAACCTCATCAAAATCGGAATGATTAAGAACATAGGATGGCTACCTCCTCTTCCTTCCAAGTTGAGCTTCGATCCAAGATTGATCTCGGCTAATGCTATTGGAAGGGTCTGTACTAGCAACAGGAGGTTGCGACGAAAGTGAATGTGTAGAGGACCCACTGCGAGGTGGAGAGTCTAAATCCAATTCAATGTGAATTGGGACTGGCGACTGCTCTGGAACTAGTGTAGGAACTCGAGGATTAACCTCAGGTACTGGCGGACTCTGAACTAGTCTCTGAACTGTCTCTGTGACCGGCTGTCCGTCAGGATCTGTGTGTGTATTAATAGCAAGTGCCTTGCCCTTTGAATTATTTGGCGCTTGACCTTTCTTAGGAGGGTTACTCCTTTTCTTCTGTTTAGGTTTCGACGAGGAAGGTATTGAAAGATTGACCACTATTGGCGGCTCTGCTCTGGGCACACTTACCCTCCTTGTCTTCTTGTTGTCGAGGTAAAGTATACTGTTTTGAATAACTCTACTTGACCTCTCCTTGACCGTTGCGTATTCCTTGGCGTACCAATCAACTCCTGGCAACGGTTGTGTATCAACCTGCTCTCTGAAAAACTGAGGAAGAACCTCTCCCTCATCATCTGATAAACGTCCCACATCTTCTGACAAGAAAACAAAAATTTGTGAGAGAGAGAAGCGGCCATAACTACGTCTGCGAACCTCGAAGTCATCTGCGAAATTTGCCTAGTAATCCTCCATAGAAGGCTCATGAAATATACCTCCAGCAAGGTGAGTTGTATAATGACCTGAAAGATCATAGGCACGTGTTTCAACAAGATACTTAAGATGATATTTCTCAAGCTCTTGCGTTGCAACTTTAGCATCAATTGCCGTCTTGCACCAATACATTCCAAACTGAAAAGGAAAGTTGATAGATGGTTTGTGCCTACGGTGTAAAAGACGATGAACATCATGCATCTGTCTCAGGAACTCCTGAAAGATTGTCTTATCCGAAGGATAACGTCGAAGCATAGCTGGATTTCCTGTAAATCCGTACACTCGGATGTAGGTGTATGTCGGGAACTTAATAAACCAATCTGCCCATCCATCCATTGCTGTCCTAGCAACTGCCGAGATACGAACGTGCAACTCCCGGTCCAAATTCCTCACTGTATAAGTCAGAAAAGCCTCATGAACACGCTTGTAATGACGTTCATCCCTGGTGAACTCAAGCTGATCATAATACTGATAGACTTTCTGAACATTGAGAATGCCCACCGTGTTTAATCCTTGGAACTGACCCTGATAAGCGATCAAGTACACGAGATACAAACACATGTGAAACTCATGGGCAACTAGGAAACCGGTGATCTGCCTATGGAGAATATCGCTGATGAAGGATGCCCAGTCATAATGCTCCTGCCCAGAAATGATGTGACCAATAATATAATACATCCAAGGCTGGAAAACATTCGCATGTGCTTGACCTGAGACACGATTCAGGAGTGTAATTAGAATCGCGTACTCATCCTTGTATTCACCACGACCTACATTGTTTGGCAATCTGTTCTTCGCTTGTTTTAACGATCTTTCTGCCATCTTCTTCTGACACTTGTCCACATCAGCATCAAACGCCTGCTCACACTGCTCCATGGAAATAACCAGACTGTTCGGGTGTTGAGGAATGCCAAAACTTCTTTCAATATCCAAAGGTTTGAGACTGCAAATGACTCGTCCGTCAACTGACACTATCTCACGAGTAGTAGGATTGTAATGCTTAATACAAGCCATCACGAATTCAATACAATGAACGGAGATAGGTATGCAAGCGGCCTCTAATAAGCCAGACTGCTCAATATTTTGAATAATTGAAGTTCTGATCTTAACCGGATCTAGAACTGCTTCTGGCAATACTTTGTGAAGATCTGTCTCAACCAACTTGAGGAAGTCATGAGTAATGACTGTTTTGGTCCTGTATTCGAGCTGAGTGAACTGCATTCTGAAAATCTCGCTGTTGACTGTGAACTTGACTATGTTCTGACAAGATTTCTGGAAAGCTAAAAATAGCCTGCAAGAGTTAAAAATAGCCTTTCGAAGAGTTATTTTCTGCGAAAAATCTGAGATATGGGTTTTGTCCAAAAAAAGATTCTAAGACAACCCAGAACGTCAGATATGTTAAAATATGACTTCTACTCGATCATGCAAAGACTTTTCAGTTGAGAAAATTAGTAACTCGAGAACGAATGTTCTGAAGTTAAAAATTCCTGAAAAATCAAGCGCACAATTTTAACTTGAGGAAATTATATAGAAATGATCCAGATGTTTGAACTTGTCAAACTTGCCAATTTCAGGAACATGCGAATCAAAATCTGAGAGAAATCTGAGAATCAAGGAGGAAAAAGACGTTTTTTATATGCTCTTCTTCAATGAAAATCGCCCTTGAATTCTTCAGATTGCTGATAATTGTGAACTTTTAACCTGCAAAAAGATATGTTAGATAAAATTGCATTTGGAAATTGATGAGGAATTCGCCTTTGTTCTTCAAGAATTCGCCTTTGTTTGAGAAAAAACGAATTTGCCTTTGAAGAAAATATGAATTTCTTGTGAAGAAATACGAATTTCTTTTGTTTGAAAAATATGCCTTGAAGAAATACGCCTTTGTTTCAAAATATGAATTTCCCTTGAAGTTGCGCCCTTATTCTTAAAGAAATACGAACTCTCCTTGAAGATATGAATTTCTCTTGATAAATTCGATTTCTCTTGAAGATATGAAACATGAATGAAGATGGCGCTATGTTTAAATAAGAGGAAATTCGTACCAATTGGTGAACTACAAGAATTCGAAACCCTGATTGAAATAGAAGCCTTTCGATTGGACCCTTCTCAGTTGAACTGCCACTGACTTGAAGTGTGAATTTAAATAAATAATAAAATATTCATTATGCAAAGGCGCCAAAAATAGAAAATCGCCATTTAATGCAAAATAAATATTAAATATTTTAAACTTCAGTTGACAATCTGAATGAAGCTTCAGGATTCACCGTTAGACTTCACCGATTCCGAAAAGTCATCTTTTCAGCTCATAGGTGTCTATTTGCTCAAGATATTGCACTTTTTATTAACTTCCTATTTTATAGCTGATGACAAAGTTACGATTGGCCATCTTCGACACTGATTTCTGAGTGACCAGGTGATGCTGAGACTGAACCGAGATATCCGTCGCGAAGCCTGCTAAGCAAAGAGGAAATGTCTGCTGGGATTCAACACTGCAAAATCCATCGTTTGACACCCTGAAAAATTAGGCGCCCTTGATTAAATTCATTTACAAGTTCCAGACTACCATTTTCCTAAACTGCCATCTGACACCTCAAACGGCTGTTGACGGTGAACGGTGAACCCTGCTGACAGGAAACCAAGTTCACTGCATGACTGGAGATATTCTGCATCCAACGGATATACGCACAACGACTGGAAATTGCATTAAGGGCCTCAAAAGTAAAAGTGCCTCTGGCCTTCAGTTGCACTGACAGCATCTTGACAAAAGTTGAACTGTCAACCAAGTACCCTACTTTGTCCTCTGATACCGAGAGCTGGGGTGATCCGATTCGAGCCATGTTTGTTTTAACGGATAGCCAGAAGGATTAACAAGAGAAGTCTCTAGAGGTGACGAAGCAAGAAAACTGCTTCTAAGACCTCAAATAAAAGGGCGCCCATCCCAAGATGGAATAAACGACCAACACTTAGCCATTTTGCGAGTTATCTTCACTTTTCAACATTTCGCCAAAGACCTCGCACATACGAGCGATTGCCAAATCCTGGAAGCTGATGGTTGGGCTCGTTGGATAGATAAAGTAATTACGCTTGAATCCCGTGAAGACTTCGAAAGCGAACAACCTCATCTGACAGGCCTAAAGGCTAGGCGCCTCTGGACTGTAGAAAAACAATGAAAACCTTGTGCCAGTCCGCCCATGAAATTACGTGCTTGGTAGAAACTCTGGCACAATCACCTGGAATGTCGGATCGGCAGGCAACTTGGTGCGTTGCGGAGCTAGTCTAGAGTGGTACTGATGTCAGGAAGACCTCGTCAGAAAATTTGACCATCTCAAGGGTCATTTTAACCAGCACCCTTGAGCTATACTTGCGTTGGAAATGCAAGGAGGAAGCTAAAAGACGTGAAAACCCCATTATAAGGTCATCTTCAGATGTCGGCTGCCAGAGCTCTGGGACTTGGACAACTGCATTTGATAGTTCGTTGAACGAGCAGACTAGTCGTGAAGAGATTGACTGCTCAGACATCAGAAAAACCAAAATCCAAGCGTCCATCTAGAAGGGCTCCCTCAAGCTATAGGCGCGCTTTTGCTAGAAAAGAACAAGTTTCCGCCATTTAGAATTTTGGGAATTTCAACTTCTGTCGCCATTTTCCGGAGTTATGGATCTCGGATAGCTTTGCTAGATAGCTCGTCGGATAGCCAGGCCAATTCTGAAGAGTTTGACTGTATTTATGAGTATTTTCAACAAGATCTTGACCTTCAAAAAGAAGGGCACCCCTTGGCTACAGGTGCGCTTTCTTGCTTTTCTATGAGAAATCCTCATAATTTTAACCTTTAAAATCATCATCTCGATCACTGAAATGACCATGTGTAATGTGAAATGCTGTCGCGAAACGCTCCTCCATTATGAAATACTCCGTTCCGAGTCTCTGATTCAGGTTTTGATCAATAAAACTGCCTTTAACTGACAAACTACTGACAAAACTCCATGCTTGATATTGCCCAAAAACTATACTTGACATCATTTTAGCAAGGTTAATACTCTTTAAACAAAATGCCTTGATGAAGCAAAAATTTTGGTTTTGGGTGCAACATCCTTTTAAATGCATCCTTTCATCTCTACCTTGGGCGCTTCAATAGGGGTTGGCCCCTATTTTAATTATATTTATTTTTATTTATTATTATTTTTTATTTTCAAAAATCCCCAAAAATTGGGGCGCACCACTTGAGAGTGTTGGCCCTCTTCACAAAAATTAATTCATAATTTTTATTTTATTTGTTTTACTTCCCCAAGGGGGGTGCCAACCAAGGGGGGGCACAAATATTTATTTCATTTTAAATTTTGCTCAAAAGCATGGCTACCAACATTCAACCACGAACTCCTTCCTCAACCTTTGACGTCAATGACAATAATTTTCCAACATTTATTATTTCATACTATGTCATTACAAGATTTTGTCATCAAGGAAAGCACTCTAAGAGGGTGAAAGGGTGAAAGATACAAATCACAATGAAGAGCACATAGATTTTTTTTCTCGAATTCAAAGTTTCTTATATATGATGGTTTAGGATTTGGGTGATATTTTGAGATATAGGAAGGGGAAAATCATTATTTTTGACAAATTCATCATTCTATACACTTGGGTAAGAAAACTTAAGTTGGTTTTTATTTCTAGGTACTGTCCTCTTCTAATTTGAAGAGAAGTTTTATCACACATCTATTATGGTTTTGGTTGCATTGAATTGTGTGAACTAAAACAATAACAAGTCTAAATTAGAGGAGCATTAATTTAGATGCTATGCATGACTAGTGTAGAAAGCTGGTTTTGGTTCAACACTCATTGAGAGTCAAGCATCATGGTTACATGGAGAACAATAGGTTGCTAGCTAAAATTGATCATAATGAGGAGTCGAAAATTTGAGAAGCAATTGGAATAGAGCAATATCCAAATATTTTTAATAGTAACGGTGATAGACCTGATTTTAAGCAATACATAGAAGCCCTTAATACACATAATAAAAGAGGCATACAAATAAGTCATTGTTTTCATTTTAAAAGTCTATGCTATTAGGAAACATGAGCTGCACATGAATAGAAAGTTTAAATGCTTGTGTTTCAAGCTTTTAAGATATATTTGAAACGTTGAAGCTTTCTATCCCATTTGATGTAGGGCTTCTAGAAAAACATGTTCGAATTATTGGTACTTTTAGAAGCCTAAAAAGAGGTAGTAGAGGAAAAATCAATAGCTTAAATTTATGACAACTTGTAAAAAGGAAAATAGATTCTTATTCTTTCATCAAGCATTGACTTGGTTATATGCATTAAACATTTGGTTTCTTATGCAAGTGGCCAGAGAATATTTTTTAAGATGTTTGTGTAATTGGCATCAGTGAAATGTGAACACTAGGTGCCTATTCTTTATAATGTCCCCTTCCTAAGCTGTTGACAGTTGGTGACCGTTAGCCTATTCTTCGGGGTTCCTGTAGGCTAATGTGGTGGGATTAAGGAACATCTCAGGTTTTAGAGACCTGCAGTTCAGCTTATGAGGCCCTTCTAGGTGTTTCTTTGAGTTCAGTCCGATAGAAGCTTCATGATGTCACTTTTCGGGGTATTTTCAAGCACTTTGTTAGTTATGGCTATTTTTAGTAAGTCAGCATTTCAGCGCCGACCTTGCCAATCACTAATGGTTACATCCTAGCATAGTTGAGTTATGCATTTAACATTGTTCGGTGATTATATTTTATCAAGAAGGTTATTTTATATAACGCTAATGTTATAAAGTTAAATTAAATATTTAATTTAGCATTATTTAAAATATTAAAAGGTGACTTTATAAGGGGATGCCTAGGGGATATAAGGAAATATTTAAAAGTGAAATAAATATTGTAACTAAAGGGGGTGCCTGAAATGGGAGACAAGGTTTTTAAAAATAAAGTAAATATTTTAAATTCCCAAGGTGGGCATGGGCTTTGGAGGAGGAAAAATAAAGTGTTTTGTGAGTTCATTTGGCAACTATGCTTGAAGTTTTGATAACATGTTGCTGGTTTATCCAAGGGCTTTGTGAGGACGAAAAACCTCATAGATGACATCAAATGTGAAAGTGAAAGATCTTTCCTGATTGGTTTGCAGGTGGTTTCATACAAGAACTATTATGGAGCTTCAATGTAATGAACCGGACCAATTTTTTTTTTTTGATTTTTCACAATTGATTACAATGCAACACGCACTCGTTAAGGTTAGCACAAACCAAAATGATGCGGAAAGTAACTCTAACCAGAATGTACACCAGGATCCCAATGAGGGCAAGGTGTGAGCATTGGTCAGAGGATCTCAAAGGAAAATGCTGAATGAGAACTCTAACCAAGAGATGCGCCTGCGAACGACGAGCATACGGTCAGAGGATCCCTATCTAATGCAATACTGAAAATTAGCTCAACACCAAGTATGTGCTACTCAATCCGTGATGGATAAGAGGCGACCATATGGCGGAGACTTAGGAAATTACAATGCAAAACAAGTAAATAGGCGGCAAGCCAGCCTCTTCCACTTATTCAGTGGGAATGTACAATAACTCAAATTGCAAGATAAAGATGAATTGCTGATAGTACTACTAACAGCTTACAAATGTATCAGAAATTTCAATTAAACTAGAGCTTATTAAGTCTTCATGGCTGCAGCTGTGTAGAGTGTCTTTCAAAGGCCAAAATGCAACTTACAATGCTCAATTCTTTAACAAGAGATGATTAACTTAATTCTGATCTGTCAGACCTGCAATTTAAATGTGAAATCTGCAAACCAATCCTCACTCAATTGCTCATATCTCACTCAATCCATACTCAAATGACAAAATATCAAATGCAGATTGCTCTAGGCATGAAAGCGCCCCATTTAAGAACTCAAACCCTCACCAAACTAGCCATAAACTTTTTGCACAAATCCCAAAGCTATAACAGAATGGTACGACCCTCTTAAAAGGGCGAACTTGATAGATAAAATCCAAATCAACAGATAAAAATCTATAATTTTGCAATGTGGGTCGCACCAATGAGGAAAGATGATATATTGAATACCCAGAACAATATCTTTTTGTATTTTTGAGTTATAAATGAAAACTGCCTACAGCTATGCAACATCAGCAACTCTGAAACATGACAAAATGCTTGAATAACATCAGCTAAATGCAAGAAACTCAACTACAATGCCAAAACAACCCAACTACAAGCTAACCTCTCAACTAGTTGCTATCTTTCAAGCAAGAAGATGAGCCAATGCTAGGAGGTGTGCTTTCCTCGAAGCGAGTGCTTGAAGACAATCTAGCAGCATAACGGTGTAGTAAACAAAAGATCCCAAATGAAGAGCTGAGGCCTGATTAAATAGACAAGAGAGAAACATCTAGAAGCTTCCAGGAGGCGCCCAAACCCTAATTTCAAATTCACCTTTTCCCTCCAAAGAATGGCGTCCCTTTTTACTATTGAAATATTTCACTTTTAAAATAAAATCAAATCTCACAAATAGGCGTCCCTTTCTTCATCTCAATATTTAACATTTAAAAGATATAACTTATCTCTCCATGACGCCTGGACCCTCAAAGTTCCCCTTTTTAAAAATAACTTAAGTTGTACTGCTAGGCAAGGGGGTATAATATTAAAATATAATATTATAATGAAAATACTTATCTCTCCAAGAAATATGCGCCCAAGGCCAAGAATTGAAGTGCCAACTGAAACAACCGAAGAAGATGACCAGCTGAACTGAACCCAACCTGTCCACTGCTAAAAATAGAATTTACTAAAACTAGTAAATTTGTGAAGTTGCCCGGAATGCCAAACTGAACACACCACTGCGAAGTTCACTGAAAACCCAGAAAGACTCCGCAATCAGAAACCCAAACTTCGAGCAACAAACTCCTCAAAACTAGGAAACCCTAATTTCACCATCCGCGTAGCCTACGGGTCTCCGGAATAGGCCAACGGTCAACTGAAGCGATCACCGCTGAGAAGGGACATTACATTCAATGATACAAATTTTCAGTTTGTTTTCCAAGCATTAAAGTAGACATTGTTGGGCAGATTTGTGAAGACCAAACAGCAAGTTGAAGTGTTGAAAATTTCAGTTTGGGACCTTCATATTGTTGGTCGTTCCATCCTTTGTACTGGCCGTACAACCTTGAGGAGGGGCGTGAGCTTCCTAGGGAAAAGCACCTAGGTTTTGAGGGAGGTTTTTGCTGGTTTGGGGGCACCATAGTGTATGCTACATTTAACTACGAATTTGGAGCTGGAGCAGCTAGGGTTTGAAGAGGTTTGATGCCATTTTTGAGCCACAGGTTGCTGTTTACAGTCAATTTCCAGAATATTCATACATAGCAGCAAATGGGTATGTTTATAATATCATTTTGAGATGATTTGGCCGTCTGGGTATTGTTAAATCCATTGTTATATTGCTTTCCAAACTCTATGAAATTTGTGAAATTCATTTCCAGCTAGTGGGTATTTCAAATATTGAATATATTTAGTGCTTATTTGATATTTCATATGAGTATCATTGCAAATATTTTTGTTTGATTGCATTTTCCATATTACCATCAAAACTCATATTCAATATTCAAAACACAAAAAAAGTAAAGAAAAAGCAGGGTGGTTATTACATTCTCTTTAAAAAAAAAAGTAAGCTTGCACTTTATGTTTTGAAGGTATCGCACATTTGCAGTTCAACAACCAACTCTTCAATTTTATGTCAAAATGATCGTTTCTAAAGAAGAAAAGGAATTGGTAAGTGAATGTTTCATTCATTAGATTTTATTTTACTGTTTATTCTTAATTACTATGATGTTCCTGCTGCTTATTTCATTAATATTTCCTGTTTTGAAATCTTCCTGTTTCTTAATAATTATATCATGAAAGATCACCTAACTAAGCACAATAAAAATATTTGAGGATGAAATTGAATATATTAGCGACACTTTCCTATTTGGATTTATTCATTCTAATGAATTTCAACTAGTGTTCCACATGGACACGTCCCCCCCAAAAACCCCATGTTTCCTAGATGTCCCTGTCTCAGAGACTTAGGGCCTTGGGGGGGACATCCCCCCACTAGCCCACCACCAACGCCACCAGCCCACCACCAATGCCACCATCCCACCACCAACACTGCCATCTCCAAGACGTCGCTAGGACTTCGAGGACACTAGGATGTCCTCAAGATGTCAAGGGGACTCCTAGTTGTCTTTGGACCATCTTGAAGACACCCAGGCGTCTCTACGATTAAATGACCAAAAAACAATTAAAAAAAAAATCAAAATTTTATGTGCCCAAGGCCAAACCCTAATGGCCTATGGGCCCCACCCAAACCCCACAAGCTCTATAAAATTGCCTCCTATCCTCATTTCAATTCACAAAAATAAATCAACAAGAAGCTAATAGTGCGAGTGTGAGAATGAAAGCTACAAGTGTAAGGTGAAAGAGTGAGAATGAAGATTGAGGAGGAGCAAGAAGACGAGTGATGTCAAGTTAAGGTTCACTTCAAAATTCAAATGCTTAAAAATAGTTTTCCAAAGTTTCATTTGTAATTCTTATACTTATACATCTTTTTATAACTATTTTTTCAAGTACTATATGTATTTATATTGATGTTCAGCCGCGGGCTCCTTACTTCCCAACAACGATTACATTAAATACATAATAGCCGTTCGCTATGCATTTAATATGAGACGAATTATTGGCATTATAATTTATATTCTATTCAAGGCTGACATCCCCTAATATTCGTCACTTTTGTAAAATCGCACCTCTTCACTTGAGGCCAACATTGTATCATAAAGAGACGCATTTCTTGGAGGTCTTCTCTTCACATGATATATATATTAGATGCTGTTTGTTCACTTTACATCATATTCATTCATAGTTCGATTTCATAGAACTGCGAATTTATACAAGAGCAGATCGAAGTCATCTAAGAAGGCCGAATTTATTATCAAGAAAAGCGATATTATTATCAAGATTTTGCATCAAGTTGGTGCTGTTGTTTGGCCTTGTAATCGGCTTATTGTAAAGAGAGTTGTTGATTGTTATTCAATATATAAGTGATATATTGTTGCTGGGTTTTTCTCCCTCAAGTTGGAGGGTTTTCCCATGGTATATGTTGTGTCTATTTGTTTGAATTTAAAATTAAAATCTGATTTTCATAGCTGATCCTAAAACTAACATGGTATTAGAGCGGGTTTAAGCAAGATTGTGATCAGATTTACATAAGCAGTGTTATCTTCCATTCTTGTTATCATCTTCTTGTGTCTATCTTATCGTCAAAAATGGTGAACGGGCTCAAAATTGAAGATAGACTTGAAGGTGCTTCCAACTTCACCTCTTGGAAGTTTAGAGTATTGCTTGCATTGGAAGAAAATGAGATTGCTGAGTTCATGGAGAGCAAAGTTCCTGAACCTTCCGATGAGAATGAGAAGTCACAATGGAAGAAAAATGGCACTAAGGAAAAGAAGATCTTGGTTGATTTTGTGAAGGACCATCTTGTGCCGAATATCTCCAAGTTGAAGATAGCAAGAGAAATGTTCAAGACCTTGGAGGAAATGTATGAGATCAATAATACAAGCAGAGCTCTTGCATTGAGGCAATAGCTTCATCATATCATGATGGCGAAAGGAGATTCCATCATCTCATTCTTCATGAAGATCATCGTATTAAGAGATCAACTTTACACCATTGGGCATATGGTTGATGATAAGGATTTGGTTATGTTGGCGCTTAATGGTCTTCCTCAATCTTGGGAGCCATTTATCCAAGGCATCAGTGGGAGATCAAAACTACCTAAGTTTGATCACTTGAGGGCAGATTGCATTCAAGAAGAATCAAGATTAGCAGCAAGAGGCAATGGGAAAGGTTCTACAAATGAAGAGATTCATGTACTTGCCGCTCAATCTTCTTAGAAGAAAGGAAGAGAAGGGAAGAAAGGCAACTTTGAGAGGAACAAAGATAGAAGATCGGATGGTGCTCCTACATCTAAGAAGAAGAAGGATCTTTCCCACATACAGTGCTTCAGATGTGACAAGTTTGGTCACTATGCAAAAGATTGTCCAACTAGACCTAAACAACATGCTTCAGTTACGGACGTGGGCGAGATCTCTCCTCAGAAGGATTCAAGTGGGTTTCTATTCTATTTTGCCTTATCAAGCAATGTTCCAATGGATAGCAATAGTTGGTTGATTGATAGTAGTGCCTACCGTCACATTACTGGTTTTAGAGAACATCTTTCATATTTGGTGGAGAGAGATACAAGTGTTCAAGTCATAATTGGAGATGATGCATGTTATTCCGTGAAAGGTGTTGGAACCTCCTCTCGTCACTTAGATTTCGGCATCTCTCTTCAGTTGAGTGATGTACTATTTGTAGCAGGCATCAAGCAAAACCTTGTCTCAATTTCAGCCTTGGAGGACAAAGGATATCAAGTTGCATTCTCTGAAAGTAAAGTTCTTGCATGGCCGAAGAACTCTAGCATCAAGACTGCCCGAGTGATTGGTATTCGGCAAGAGAGTCTCTACAGACTTTCCACTCGTCCATTATAGGCTTTGTTTCATGATTCATCAAGTTCATGTGAGCTTTGGCATAGAAGACTTGCTCACCTTCACTTCAGAGCACTTCCAACCATGGAGAAGATGGTCACAGGCCTTCCTAAACTCGGCCGGGAGCATGAAGGCACTTGCAGAGGTTGCGCTTTAGGTAAGAAAACTAAAGGTCCATTTCATAGTAGTGAGAGTAGATCTAAAGGCATTCTAGATCTTGTTCATTTTGATTTGTGTGGTCCAATGTCTGTTGCTTCTTTGAGTGGTTTCTTGTATTATATAATTTTTATTGATGACTACTCTAGAAAGACTTGGATTTATTTCTTAAAGACTAAAGAATCTGAGGAAGTACTTGAGAGATTCAAGGAATTTAAAGCTCAAGTAGAGAACTTGTCCGGGAAGAGGATCAAAGTTCTGAGATCTGACAATGGAGGAGAATACATCTCTGTAAGCTTTCGTAACTTTTGTGTCGAGGCAGGAATTAAGAGGGAGTTTTGTGCACCCCACAATCCACAACAAAACGGTGTAGCAGAAAGGAAGAACAAATCTATTGTAGAAGCAACTAAAGCCATGATCCATGATCAAGATCTGCAAACCTTCCTTTGGGCCGAGGCATCTAGGACAGCTATGTATGTTCAGAATCGGAGCCCTCATTGTATCTTGGAGAACATGACTCCTGAAGAGGCTTTCACAAGTGTGAAGCCTGAAGTCAGCCATTTGAGAATCCTTGGTTGTCTTGTGTATGTTCATGTGACTAAAGATAAAAGGACAAAGTTGGAACCATCTGGCAAGAAGGGAATATTTGTGGGCTACAGTGAATCTTCAAAAGCCTACAGAGTTTACATTCCAGGTCAGAAACTGATAGAGATTAGCAGGGATGTTATATTTGAAGAGGATGTTGCATTCAAGAGATCTAAGGGCACTCACATGGAGATAGACAATGAAGACCATGAGACTCCTCAGGACATGGAAGTTGACCATACTCCTGAGATTCAGAGGGAGTTTCCTGAACTAGAAGAAGATGGTGATCCAGTTGAGCCTTTGGAATCTATTGATGGGCCTAGAGACATTGTTATTGGTCGAAAAAGACCTCTATGGGCTAGGCAAACAATGCAGGAGGCAAAAAAATTTGCAGACCCTAGAGGAATATTCAGAGAAAGCAAAAGACCTCAGAAGTTTTCAAGCTATGTTGCATTGATGAGTCAAATGATTGAATCTGAGCCTTCGAGTGTTGAGGAAGCTTCAAGTCAGCAAGTATGGAGAGATGCTATGGCTGAAGAATATCAATCTATCTTCAAGAACGATGTTTGGTATATAGTACCTAGACCAGAAGGGAAATTTGTTGTATCTTCTAAGTGGCTTTTCAAGATCAAGCATGTGGCTGATGGAAGCATTGAGAAGTACAAGGCTAGATTTGTGGCTAAGGGGTTCTCTCAGGAAGAGGGAATAGACTATGAGGAAACATTTCTTCCAGTTTGTGCTCCACGGGGATGCGGAGATGGCTGGGAAACGTCCCCTGGCCATCGCCTTTTGGCCTCCAAGTACCAGGTACTTACCGGGGACTTTTGCAAATTGGTAGGGGACGTAGGGTACGACTAGGAATAGACGATACGGCCCAACCGTCCCTCGTCCGTACCGGGTACAACTAGCCGTACCCTACAGCCCTGTTGTACCCAAAACCAAAATTTTTGCTTCATCAAGGCATTTTGTTTAAAGAGTCTTAACCTTGCTAAAATGATGTCAAGTACAGTTTTTGGGCAATATCAAGCATGGAGTTTTGTCAGTAGTTTGTCAGTCAAAGGCAGTTTCATTGATCAGAACCTGAATCAGAGACTCAGAACGGAGCATTTCATGATGGAGGAGCGTTTCACGACAACAACTATGCTTTCGCATGATCATTTCAGTGGTCAAGACGGAGTTTTTTGTGATTAAATTATGAAGATTTCTCAGAGAAAAGCAAGAAAGCGCAACTGTAGCCCAGGGGCGCCCTTCTGTTTGAAGGTCAAGATCTTGTTGAAAGTGCTCATAAATACAGTTGATCTCTTCAAAATTGGTTTGGTTATCCGACGTGCTATCCGGCAAAGCTTTCCGAGACCCGTAACTCCGGCAACTGGCAACAGAAGTTGAAGTTCCCAAAGTTCTACATGGCAGAAACTTGTCCTTTTCCAGCAAAAGCGCGCCTGTAGCTTGAGGGCGCCCTTCTAGAAGGAGGTTTGGATTTTGGTTTTTCTGATGACTGATGCAGTCAATCTTTTCACGACTAGTCTACTTGTCCAACGAGCTATCAAATGCAGTCATCCGAGTCCTAGAGCTCTGGCAGCCGACGTCTGAAGATGAGCTTATAATGGAGTTTTCACATTTCAGAGCTTCTTCATTGCATTTCCAGTGCAACTATAGCTCAGGGGCGCTGGTTAAATTGACCCCTAAGATGGTCCAGTTTGATGATGAGGTTTTCCTGACATCAGTACCACTCTAGTCCAGCTCCGCAACGCACCAAGTTGCCTGTCGATCCGATGTTCCGGGTGATCGTGCCAGGGTTTCTCCCAAGCACGTGATTTCACGGGCGGACTGGCACAAGATTTTCATTGTTTTTCTACAGTCTAGAGGCGCCTAGCCTTTTGGCTTGTCAGATGAGGTCGTTCGCTTTCGAAGTCTTCACGGGATTCAAGCGTAATTACTTTATCTATCCAACGAGCCCAGCCATCAGCCTTCGGGATTTGGTAGTCGCTCGTGCGTGCGAGGTCTTTGGCGAAATGCTGAAAAGTGAAGACAACTCGCAAAATGGCTGTGGGTTGTTTATTCCATCTTGGGATGGGTGCCCTTCTATTTGAGGTCTTAGAAGCAATTTTCTTGCTTCGTCGCCTCTAGAGATGTCTCTTCTCAATCCTTCTGGCTGTTCGTTAAAACAAACGTAGCTCGAATCGGATCATCCCAGCTCTTAGTATCGGAGGACAAATTAGGGTACTTGGTTGAAGTTCAACTTTCGTCAAAACGCTGTCAGTGCAATTGAAGGCCAGGGGCGCTTTTACTTTTGAGGCCCTTAATCCAATTTCCATATGCCGTGCGTATATCCATTGGATGCAGAATGTCTCCAGGCATGCAGTGAGCTTGATTTCCTGTCAGCAAGGTTCACCGTTTACCGTTAGCAGCAGTTTAGGAAAATGGTTTAAGTCTGGTACTTGTAAATGAATTTAATCAAGGGCGCCTAATTTTTTAGGGTGCTAAATGATGGATTTTGCAGTGATGACTCCCAACAGACATTTCTTCTTTGCTCAGCAAGCTTCGCAATGAATATCTCAGTTCAGTCTCAGCATCATCTGGTCACTCAGAAATCATTGCTGAAGATGGCCAATCGTAACTTTGTCGTCAGCTATAAAATAGGAAGTTAATAAAAAGTGTAATATCTTGAGTAAATGGACGCCTATGAGCTTAAAAGATGACTTTTCGGAATCGGTGAGTCTAACGGTGAATCCTGAAGCTTCATTCGAATTGTCAACTGGAGTTTAAAATATTTAATATTTATTTTGCATATTTTAGCATTAAGTGGCGATTTTCTATTTTTGACGCCTTTGCTATTGCATAATGAATATTTTATATTTTATTTAAATTCGAACTTCAAGACAGTGGCAGTGAAACTGAAAAAGGTCCAATCAGAAGGCATCTATTTTAGTCAGGGTTTTAAATCTTGCTGTTGTCAAGTTGGTGCGAATTTTCTCTTATTTAAACATGGGGCCATCTTCATTTTTTATTCACCAAGCTTTGAGAATTCGTATTTCTTAAGAGGGAATTTATGTCTTAAGAGAAATTGATATTTTTCAAGGCAAGTTCAATCCTTTAGTTTACAAAGGCGAATTCTCAGTTTCAATAGAAATTCATAATTTCTCAAGAGGCGAGTTCATATTCTTCAAAAACAAAGGCGCAAACTTCAAGCAAATTCGCAATTTTTCAAAGAAAATTCGCAATTCTTCAAGATCAGAGGCGGATTTCTTCATCAGCTACCAAAGGCGATTTTATCTAACATATCTTTTTGCAGGTTAAAACTTCATATCTATCAGCAATCTGAAGAATTCAAGGGCAATTTTCATTGAAGAAGAACATACAAAAAACGTCTTTTTCCTTCTTGTTTCTCAGATTTCTCTCAGATTTTGATTCGCATGTTCCTGAAATTGGCAAATTCGACAAGTCTAAACATTTGGATCATTTCTATACAATTTCCTCGAGTTAAAATTGTGCGTTTGATTTTTCAGGAATTTTTAACTTCAGAACATTCGTTCTCGAGTTACTAATTTTCTCAACTGAAAAGTCTTTGCATGACCGAGTAGAGGTTGGATTTTCGCATTTTTGACGTTTTGGGTTGTCTTAGAATCTTTTTCTAAACAAAACCCATATCTCAGATTTTCACCGAAAATAATTCTTCCAAAGGCTATTTTTAGCTTCAGCAGGTTATTTTTAGCTCTCCAGAAATCTTGTCAGAACATAGTTGAGTTCACAGTCAATAGGCGAGTTTTTCAGAATGCAGTACACTCAGCTCGAATACAGGACCAAATCAGTCCTTACTCATGACTTCCTCAAGATAGTTGAGACAGATCTTCACAAAGTGCTGCCAGAAGCAGTCTTAGATCCAGTCAAAATTAGAAGCTCGATTATTCAGAACATTCAGCAGTCCGGGTTATTGGAGGCCGCTTCTATACCTCTCTCCGTTCATTGTGTTGAGTTCGTAATGTCTTGTATTAAGCATTACAACTCTACTACTCGTGAGATAGTGTCAGTTGATGGATGAGTTATTTGCAGTCTCAAGCCTAAGGACATCGAAAGAAGTTTCAATATACCTCAACACTCGAACAGTCTTGTTATTTCTATGGAGTAGTGTGAGCAGGCATTCAATGCTGATATGGACAAATGTCAGAAAAAGATGGCAGAAAGATGGTTAAAACAAGCGAAGAACAAATTGCCAAACAATGTGGGTCGTGGTGAGTACAAGGATGAATACGCGATTCTAATTACACTCTTGAATCGTGTCTCAGGTCAGCCACATGCTAATGTTTTCCAGCCTTGGATGTATTACATTATTGGTCGCATCATATCTGGGCAGGAACATTATGACTGGGCATCCTTCATCAGCGATATTCTCCACAAGCAGATCACCGGTTTCCTAGTTGCTCATGAATTTCACATGTGTTCTTATCTCGTGTACTTGATTGCTTATCAGGGTCAGTTCCGAGGACTAAACACTGTGGGCATTCTCAATGTTCAGAAGGTCTATCAGTATTATGATCAGCTTGAGTTCACCAAGGCTGAACGTCACTTCAAGCGTGTTCATGAGGCTTTCCTAACTTATACAGTGAGAAATTTAGACCGAGAGTTGCACGTTCGTATCTCGGCAGTTGCTAGGGCAGCGATGGACAGTTGGGCAGATTGGTTTATTCAGTTCCCGACATATACCTACATCCGAGTATACGGATTTACAGGAAATCCAACTATGCTTCCACGTTATCCCTCTGATAAGACAATCTTTATGGAGTTCCTGAGAAAGATGCATGATGTTCATTGTCTTTTACGCCGTAGGCATAGACCAACTATCAATTTTCCTCTTCAATTTGGAATGTATTGGTGCAAGACGGTGGTTGATGCCAAAATTGCAGGGCAGGAGCTCGAGAAATATCATCTCAAGTATCTTGTTGAAGCACGAGCTTATGATCTTTCAGGTCATTATACAACTCGCCTTGCTGGAAGCATATTTCATGAGCCTTCTATGGAGGATTACTGGGCAAATTGCGCAGATGACTTCGAGGTTCGCAGACGCAGCTATGGCCGTTTCTCTCTCTCACAGATTTATGTTTTCTTATCAGAAGATGTGGGAGGTTTATCAGATGATGAGGGAGAAGTCCTTCCTCAGTTTTTTAGAGAACAAGTTGATACACAACCGTTGCCAGCGGTTGATTGGTACGCCAAGGAATACGCAACGGTGAAGGAGAGGTCAAGTAGAGTTATTCAGAACAGTATACTTTACCTCGACAGCAAGAAGACTAGGAGGGTGAGTGTGCCTAGAGCAGAGCTTCCACTAGTGGTGAATCCTTCACTACCTTCCTCGTCAAAACCCAAAAAGAAGAAAAGGAGTAACCCTCCTAAGAAAGGTCAAGCGCCAAACAATTCAAAAGGCAAGGTGCTTGCTATTAATGTACACACAGAGCCTGATAGACAGCCTGTCACAGAGCCAGTCCAGAGGCCAGTTCAGAGTCCGCCAGTGCCTAAGGTCCAGCCTCAAGTTCCTACATCGGTTCCAGAGCAGTCACCAGTCCCAATTCACATTGAATTGGATTTAGACTCTCCACCTCGCAGTGGGTCCTCTACACATTCACTTTCGCCGCAACCTCCTGTTGCTAGTACAGATCCTTCCAGTAGCATTAGTCGAGATCAATCTTGGATCAAAGCTCAGTTAGGAAGGAAGAGGAGGCAGCCATCCTATGTTCTTAA